>JANZLQ010000013.1:3126079-3160293 GCA_026212715.1 Elanus axillaris | reverse complement strand
GGGAGGAGGTAAAGAAAACTGGGAATACGTTGAGCCTGGGAAGAAGGGAGGGGTGGGGGGAAGGGGTTTTAAGATTTATATTTTATTTTCTCATTACATTACTCTGATCTGATTGGTAAGAAATTAAACTTATTTCCCCAAGTCAAGTCTGTTTTGCCCATGATGGTAATTGGTGAGTGATCTCTCCCTGTCCCTATCTTTACCCACAAGCCTTTTGTTATATTCTCCCATCCTTGTCCAGTTGAGGAGGAGGGGGATGATGGATTGGCTTTGGTGGGCACCTGGCACCCAGACAGATTCAACCCACCACGACCTATAATTTTGATGTAGAAACAAACAAACAAACAACAAAAAAAAAAAAAAAAAAAAGAAAAAAAGCTCAATAAAATTAAATTTTATGAGAACAAGAAGAGTACTCCAAATTGTAATAACTCTCTTTGAAATACTGTAAATATATTTATACCAAGGTAAGGTCATTAAGAAATAATGCTGCTTGGCTTTGGAATACGTATACAGAAGAGGAAGACGTTAATCAGATGTATCCCTGCAGGTTCTGTTATGAACAAATGAGTGTGATGGGGTGACAGTAATTAACATCATCATGTGGAGAAATGACGCCATCCACGTTCTCGTTTAGGGAATATAAAAATGGATTGTTGATTGTAAAGCTGAAAGGCAGATCAGGGTATGGAGCGAATGGCACTCCTGGTAGAGAAATTTTAAATCCCAGAGATCTCAAAACTAAGAGCCAGCTGAATAGCAACTGCAGATTGTTTAGTCACAGGAACATATGGCATCATGCAAAATACTGAAACTGAATGATTAAACAGACAGACTGAACATTTATATGCAAGGTACAGAGCTTGTAGTCTATTTAAAGTCAAAGAAGAGTACTAATTCTAAAAGCTAATGAAATCAGAAGATCATTTCTGGAAGCAATAGACACAATTTTATGATGCTGAGTACCTTGATTACCTCAATTAGTTGTATAACATGGATTCACCAGAATTTACTTGCAGGAGTCGTTCGTGGCTAGCAAAATGAGCCAAGGTATACATGTGTGGTTAAGTGCAAGTGTGCTTTAAATTATGCCCAACATTATACTTCTATTCATATATAAGAAAAAAAGATCTCATTTTGTTCACCCCTGAAGACTGGTGTCTGCAATGCTGGTGTTACAACGTGAAAAGTGACTGATGCCAGCAGAGCTACTACGTACTCTAAATAGAAATTGGAATTTACTTAACCCTCGTTATTGTGGTATCTGAATAAACCATATGAGAACCAACTTTCTGTACAATAAGTCAGTCATTGAAAACCCTGCACGAGACAAGAGAACCTCTTCTGTTTAGCACAGACCTGTCAGTGAGCTATGAATGCTTTCTAGTACTTACTGGCCAGTAAAATGAGCAATTCGGTCCGATTTTAACATAGTCATAACCTGGGTCTTACTTCCCAGATTATGGGATTACTTTTTTTTCCTGTAGTTCCTCTAATTTTTGTCTCTTGCTAAGCATGTGAAGCGAAGAAAAATAAGAGTTTGTCTGCTGCAGTAAGTGTGAAATATGTAAGGACAATTATTATTAATAAAAATATAACGACTTTATGGGCTCTCAGATGAAGCTCTGGCTCCTCTGAAGCCAGACAAAATGGATTTTAATCTTGCGGTTTTAGTCGAGGTGGTATGTTTGCGTAGGAATTTTTAAAGCATATTCTTATTTGTACTGCTATTTAGGTATTTATAAACATTCATAGGTGTATAGATTTAGCTGTAGGCTGTTTGCATGTGTACCGTATGTTCTTTGTGACACACAGTCCTATAATATTATAGGGGTTTGCTCATTTTTTTTTTTTGTTTGATTTGCTATTCTTAGTCTAGTTTGATTATGCTTACAGTTTGTAGAATTATGACTACAACATATGTTTTTTACACCAGCACAAGCAAGATAACTTCTTGAGAGGGTGCTAGATAAGTGCTGATAATAAAATCAAATGGATTTTAAGATCTAATTGCTATAGTCAACATTTTGATGCCTCATATTCACTTTTTAGCATTAGCTCTAAGATGAGCTCCTACGGAGTTATTTACCCAACTGCCAATTTCTATCTAACGGTGCTTTTCAGTTTTCGTTGCTTAAAGTGTCATGAGTTTTTTCAATTAAAGCATAACCAAAAGAAAATTTATAGTGCACAAGGTGTCAGGTACACCTATTTAATCTATTATTTTTACCATTCCCCGCCAACATACCTAACTGTTGTTTTCAAACAGTAGTCACCTTAGGTCCGGACGCTCCCACCAAACGTTTCGCATAAACCCATGAGGAAAACTATCAGTGAACATACAGTCTGCAAGAAAGAGTTTAAAACCCTAAGAAAAAAAAAAAAAAAGAACAACCACCTTTAATGAAAGAGACAGGTCTTATCTATACATGTAAATATGCAATATGCTGAAAATAACAGCAGGTAGATATTTAAAAAGTCCTAATGGCATTTCTTTATTGCAGTGTCACTCCTTTTTTCCTTAAGGGTAGGTAGGATGAATGCTTTGTGCCTCTAACTGTAGTATGACATGGATCTAACAGACATCACACTGAGAGGGGGACTTCTTTCCCCACCAGCTGGGAAATGCTTTAAACTCAACACTTTCCAGCCAGGCAGATCAGAAGGCATTGGTCGGTTTAGTGCAGCTGGCCTATTTTGTGTCTTCTTCCATCGATCTGCTTGTTTCCTACCTCTCCACTGTAATTAGTTGAGCTGAAAACTGAAGCTTGTGCAAGAGCTACTTAAGCAGCTGATGGGTTAAGCTCCTTGAATTCTGATCACTGTTTCCTTGGGCACTGCTCTGAGTGGAATGTATACAAATACACATTAGCGAACCCATAATGGAGCTATCGGGTAGATCACAGTGATCAGATGATAAGGGTTCAGTGGCCACCCTGGAAAACACAGGTTAGCGGTGGCTATAAAATGAGGTTGAGAAGACAAAACTGTCTCTTTCAGAATAGAATGAAATGAATTCAGGCAACGTCTGGATAACTAATAACAAAATTTTGGCCTACAGTGGCAGTTGTTTTTCCTAGAAAGCTATCTTAGGAGACCTCCATTTGTCAGAATCACAATGTGCCGGCCAGAACAACGTATTTCGTTCACGTTCTGCAATTTTGGGTCAAAATGTGAGAAGAAAAGCTCTAATAATTTCCATGCTCTTGATGCTTTCCCACAGTCTGAAGCCCTCTCCTCATTCAGTTTCAAATACTGAATCAAACCATAGTATAATCAATCTCAACTTCTATTCAACTACTTCCCTCATTGTATATTGTGGTCAATATTCTCTGTGAAAAGAAAAATCCTCTTTGAATATTTAGGAAAGAGTTGCTTACAGTCGTCGCATTAGTACCACTTTCACTGCCAGCACTTGGTGATGTCAACAGTAGAAATACAATTCATATGGCTAATAACTGCAAATCCATTTACCATTCCTGTAGTGCTCCCCAAACACCTTTTCTTCTCTGTCAGCAACTAAACTATTATATAATACATGAATGACAATAGAGAAATGAATATTCTTTGTTCAAAATATATGATTCAATCTTCTAAGTACCTACATAGCTCCGTGTGAAATTCAGCAGGGAGTTGTTGCTTCAAGTGATGAATTATATCACACTCTAAATGAATTTTTTCTGCCATTTAGCTCCTTGAATGCATAGCAATCTACTTGAAACACTGGGAAATTTACGCCTATTTTCCATCCCAATTTGCTGGCTAGTGAAGTTCATAAAAAACCATTTGTCACTGAATCCAGTGGTAACTGGACTGAGCCCGTGACATCTAGGGCTGAAGCACTAGTAACAAGAACTGGAAATTCGTAAGTAAACAGTTCTTCTCCGTGTTCTTCTTTGTTTATTCAACTGTCAACCGTTTTAGACAAATTTATGTCAGCTAACAGTTAAATTAAGCAGGAATCAGGTTGTCTCAGTAATTGATAGAGAAAGTTGGGCTCCTCCAAGGGACATGTCACTGACGATCTTGGCTGGGACGAGTTACACTTTAGAGACCCCCTTGGTCTCCCTTTAGTGTTGAAGTTCTTTTAGACATGGATATAAAAAGGGAAGACAGGGGCTTGAGACCCAAAAAGGCTTGGAAAGAGATTGAAATCATTCAAGCTATTAATAATCAAAGTTATTAATACTTTGCGTCGCTTTCAGTAGGAGCAAACTGTATCCGAGAGCAGAGATAGGTCGGCTAATGGCAATGACAGAATAGAAATGGAAATTACCACGTCTAAGGAGGAAACAGAACTCAGAGTTTAATGTGCTTAGATCAAGACAGTTAATGATTGTCATTGCAGAATAATGACAAAACTGGCACACTTTTAAATTTTGATGAGAGTAGCTGATTTATCAAATTGGGAGTATAACTATATCTGTAAAATAATAAATATGGTACTGTAATTAATAGAAAGAAAAACATAACCCAGAGAATTAGGAGCCCATCTCTTGATTTCAATAGAATAGAAAGCTTTGGAATAAATTATGAAGAAATTAGTTATGGAAATAGAAAAGAATGGAAAATCAACAACATGACTTTTTAAAAAAGATGGGTAATACCAAGATAACTTGGTATCTTTCTTTGATAGAATAACTGATTCCCTAGATATGAAAGAAGTGGAAGATCTAACTTATCTTTCAGTAAAGTACTTGAAGTGCTTAACTATGGGAAATATTAAACTGCAGAAGATAGAATTAGTCAAATGATTTTGATGTGGATAAAAAGCTAAGGGGAAGAGTTCTTAAGTCTGCTCTCATTTATATATTATATATTAGTTTTGTATTTTGTGACTGCCCTAAATTCTTTGCTTACAAACACAAATCCGTTTCTGATCTAAAGGTCTTCACTATAAATGTTTCAAGATAATGTTAGACTCAGTAGGGACTACAGTGCAGGACTATTTCTTACGTATTGACTTTTTAAAGGCTGATGGTTAATTATAAATGACTATCATAAAGCCTCAGACTAAAGGCACTGGAACGCATTGTCCAAAAGACAAGCATTTTAATTCTGTCAGATCATTCACGCTTACAGGCATACCTTTTTTTTTTCTCAAATTCCTTGCTGGCTTCTCGGTCTAGGCTTAGTCCTGTAATCATTAGGCCCTACTCATGACCATGGTAAACTGGCATAGCTGCTCCAAAGTCAGTGCAGACGCACAGATTTATGGTAGCTGAAGTCCGTCCAGTAACTATTCTCTTCGCTCATGATAGATACAGTTCGTATGCACAGTACCCTTCAAATATTAACAGGCTCTTGGCTTCTCAGAGAAGGGTGGGTCAGAAATCCTTCAAACGATGACAGTGTTGTTCTGCAGAAGGGTTGCACAGCTGATTTCGTAACTGATCCAAGGGTTATTGAAGTCCACGTTTTTCTTCGAGAGATTACAAGAATTGTTCTTTCACATACAGCAAATGAGAGTTTTTCTTAGAGCTCGCGCACTCTTTACCACGTAGGAACACAACAGGGACCAGATTTCTTTCATCTCCCTGTCGATGCATCTTTTAGGGATGAAACGTTTGTTGCGCCTGAGCATGTGTGCACGTGTGTACGCACGTGCATACACACATGTACTATACACATAATATTCAGAATTAGGGAATCAGATATTGCTGTCATAAGCATGTTTAAAAACTGATAAATGATGCCTGTAACGGTAAAACAAAACTTTTCCCGACTGGTAGTCATTAACGACACATTCCACGCAAACGGTTAGTTCTCATGATCCACCATTATCATTACGTGCTCAAAGCCATCCCTAGGTAGCAATCACACCCAACACAAGCTGCGAGCCCCCAACGCCACAGAGCTGACCTGCTGTGTAATTAGCAGTGACGGCAACAGTCCTTCCCGTCCTCGGTCACCACCGCGCAGGTGATCGGGCCCAAGAGCTCTTCAAGAAGAAGACCCAGAGCTGAAGCAAACATCTCCTTACTCTTACCCATCCCCAGGCTCAGGATCTCGTCCTTTCACAAGGCGGTTGGGTTTCAAGGCAAGTCCCAGCCCTTGGCCTCCACCCTGAGCCACAAACTGCCTGAACCTGGGGAAAAAAGTGATTTTCCAGGCTGCTGCAGATGCCTCGCCCTGTTGCTTGGCCGTTCCTCCCTTTCCTAAAGCAGAAACAGCCTTTTCGCAGGTGCAATTTTTCTACAACGAATAACGGCCCGTCAGTGCGTTACTACTTGTCCCGTGACTTCTTCCCTCAACCGCTGCCCGTATTTTCAAGGCCTTTGCTGTTATCTCAGCCTTAAACCGCGTGCGGTAGCAAGAGGCATGCCCGGTCCGCCCAGCGAGCTGCTAACAAACCTGCCAGGCTGGACTGGGTCCTGCCCACTTAACAGGAGGCACAATTAGCTTAAGCCCTGTGGCCCGTAATTAGCAACGGCAATACTATTTAATTGGGCTGCTGGGTACACAAAGGCTTTTACAGGTGCGCGGTCTCACTGTGCTGCTTCTTTTATGAGTGTCACGTGCAGTTTCATACAGGTTCATGCTATTTCTTTCTTCCTTCAGTGCTTGACTTGTCTCTCAGGATATCAAACAAAATTCTAATTCAAGTGTGTTGCAATAGGGGGTTTAAAACATCACGAGGCTGAAAGTTTTTGATTATATAAATTATATCTGGATATTTTTATTTTTACCACAGCCTTCTTAAGGTCTTTATGTAGGGATTTTGCAACTTGCAAAGTAGTGGTGAAGGCTCCCCGGTGCAATGGGGATGGAAATTGTTTATCCAGTTCTGAATCAAATATAGTAAAATTGTTTCCTGGAACGGTAAATTGACTCTGACTCTGCCTTTACACACAGTATTTGCTTTTCCATTTTCATTATCATGGGCCGTGTTTTATGAATACTGCTTTGTGACATATATATATCTATACGAAGGAATATCTTTCCCCATCGATTGAAAAAATGCTTCTGGAAAATGTATATTTCTTAATTCTGGTCTTTGGATAAATAAAAGCTGTCAAATAACTAGGTTGTCTCCTCTCTGCCCACAAAGGAATTGACTAGTGATTAAGTCTTTGTCTTTTTTCATTTTATTCATAGCTTCTAGTTATGCAGCTATTTCACTCAACCCTGATAGACTTCAAACACTTCACTTACTGCTGATTTAGCCATACACATATTTAATTGTATCTAAAGGTTGTGAGGTCCCAGTTGTTTTAAGTCTCTTACTGAAATGTGACTGTAATATTGTGGAGAAACGTCTATTTTTCATTAGTTAATACATTTTATGGATGAATAACAGATTGTCATTCAAACTGATTGTTTCACTTAGAATGTTAAACTGCTGAGGTGGATTGCTTTTGTACACCATTATTCAAAGCAGAGCATATACTTTTTAGAACCGCTTTTAAATGGAAAGTAGTTAAATGTTATGGAAGTATGGTCACTGTCTTACGTAAAAGGAAGGCCAAACCCTCATGACCGTTTTTGAAAGTTACTGGATTTTGTTTACGAATATTCATAGAAATCAGTGTAATGTGAATGTTTTCCTTGCCACAAGGTACACTAGGTAAAGGAAAGATGATTTCTTGTAGGATTTTATTTTCATTTTTTGTAGTATTATCATTATAGGCAGCTTTATTACAGGTGCGTTGAAATAATAATGTTATGAATTAAACGTGTATTAGGTTTAAGTTAAGAGAAAGACTGCTTCGCTAAAAGCTCATATAAAAACTGAATATTTTTTAAACTCACGCTTAAGTAAAAAAGTTGACACAAATCAAAATGCAATTACATTAATAGATACTATTGTTCGTAGGTAACTGTTATAAATTAAAAAATATATTAAAGTTAGTATTTAGGTCTGCTCAGAACCTGTCCCATGAAGGGGCAAAGCAGTAAGGCATTCTGTTGCTCCATCTCCTGTAGACACATATTTAGGGACTGAAGAAAAAAGAAAACAGAGAGAGGAGCAGATGAGACTGTCAGAATTAACAAGAGTGCTACTGATATTTATTGAGAGTTGTGTCTTAAAGTACAGGTACAGAGAAATCCATGACCAAAAATTGCAGTAAGACCACAAGTGATGAGCTGGTGATAATGGAGTTAGACCACTGAAACTTTTTTCTGTATTTCCCTTTTTTTAACCATTTTGTGAAAATGATAGATTTAGAAGTCTTTTAGGTTATTTAGATTAAAATACTTTTATGTCTGGTTGAACCCTGGGACTTAGTCCTTGAATAGGAGCCCTAGATGCTCCAGAAAGAAAAAAAAGAAAAAAATCACTATTAACTTTGCTTCAGAGATTACGGTCAGACAGTCAGGTGAATATTTATTTTACAGAATGTTCTGTTACTGGTTTTGTGCTACTCATCTATCTGCAGGATCAAGGTAATGGAGCAAGCTCCGTGGCTGGTAGTTCCAGGGCACAAGCTGAAGCATGACAGAAGACTACGCAACACCAACAATACCCCGGGTCGGAAGGAGCAGAGCGATAGCCTAAGATGACCTGCTCAAAGCAGCGATGATGGGGACAAGAATGAGAGACAGGGTTTTAAAAGAGACATCATTTATTTTAGCCTCCAGACTTGGTGTTCAAAGTGTCGATTTCTTTTTTTCTTTTTCTTTTTTTTTTTTTTTTTTTCACAGAATCAACTGTCTCCTCAAATAGGCAAGCCGAAGCCTGTGTCTACAAAAGTCCAAAATCACCCTGCCACAATACTTTGATCTGGTTTTGCCTTCATCACTTATCCTCTCCGAATGTACTGCTAACAGCCTTCTAGCGCCTTTCATAGTGCTGTCTTCAGCAATGAAACTGGAAGCGTATTCCTTGTAAATTGAGACTCATCCTGCTCCAGACAGGAAAACACGAGGTGTTCCGTCCTCACGCTGACAGCAAGTGAAGTCAGGTTTCTGAAATAATGTAGGTTTTTTCTTTCTTTCTTTGTTCCCCTTGATGACTTTTTGTCTTGAACCTTTTCACCAGATCCAGAGGGACTAAATTGCTCTGTGCTGGTGTGCCCTGGTCTGCTCTGAAGGGGCAGACACGTGCATTGCTGGAGAAACTCGATTTCTGTCTGCCCTTGATGATAGCTTTGGATACAGTTTCATGAGCCGGTGGAAGCATTTTATTTATTAACCGTTGTTCTCAGAAGAGTTCATCATCCTCTCTAGCCGTGGAAGAATGTCTATTGTAATCTCGATTTTAGGGACCAAGGGAGTTTTAACTGTATTCTGTGATCTCGCGGTGTTTTTATAAATGCGTGTCAAGGAGGGGCAAGGTTTAAATGTGACGTGATAGAGAATGGTGGGAACGAAGGAGATAAAGAGGAATTACTCTCTGTGGAGCTTCCCCCAAAAGTGGATCTCTTATTGCAAGTCTCTTCTATCAAGTAAGAAGTGATAGGACAAGAGGAAATGGCTTCAAGTTGCACCAGGGAAGGTTTAGATTGGATTTTGGAAAAAAGGTCTTTACTGAAAGGGTTGTGAGGCACTGGAAGAGGCTGCCCAGGGAACTGGGGAAGTCACCATCCCTGGAAGTGTTCCAGAACGGTGTAGACGTGGCACTTCAGGACATGGTTGAGTGGACATGGGGGTGTTGGGTTGACGGTTGGACGTGATGATCTTGGAGGTCTTTTTCCAAACTTAATGACTCTATTCTAAAGCAGCACTCAGGCCCTTCCTGGCTGGGATTGCTGTTGTCCTCAGGTGCGTGTCTCTAGCCGAAGCTGTGGCCCTTATGTGGCAACACTGATTGCACCTACTGGAGAAGAAATGTAAACCTGAGCATCATCACCTTTACTTTGAACAAGGCATGAGAGTGGCCAGGACAAGACAGTGCCTCTGCTGGTATGCTGTGAAACACCGACAGGGCCAACGTGGGAGCCAGCTCACACCTGGCTCTAGAATACAGCTCTTGGTAAAGACCTTTAATTCTCGTTTTGCCTGAAGTTAGCAGTGAACGAGTTTACCGGGCTGGCATTTGTTTATTGCCATAACAAATGGGATGTTACAATGAGGTAATTAAAAAAAGAAGACTGTATTTTCAGTGACACAGGTCAACTTTAGAGAGTCATTTCAGCACCACATAACTAACCATATACGTTTGCTTTTTTTCGCCTCATTCACGAAAAGCATGGAAAGGAACCACTTTTACAGTCTATTGCTTTTCTAGTGAAGCAGTAGGTTAGGCAGCGCTAGAAGATTTCCTTCCCTTTGCTCGTTTTTCTCCATTCGGTACCTTTCTGCCCATGCAGTTGCAACAATTTTTAAAGATTCTTGTTTTCTCAAAAATCTAAAGTGTTAATCTTGTGTTGAAACACCTAGATACCTGCATGTCACCAAGGACTAATATCTGTAAGTGACTCCTGAAAGCAGGGCTTGGGTACTTCTGAAAATGTCAAACAAATGTGCAAGACCTTGAAATGAGGGAAGTTTAAAAGGTTCAGTTTAAAAAAGATAAAGATCCATCTATTCAAGGATCTTGCCTATGAAGATTCAGGAAGAATATGACTGGGACAGGCCTTTGAAGATGTTTTTCTAGCATATTCTGCAAGGTTCCAGCAATCTGTATCTCAAAAAATAATACACCAAGAGGTGAGACTTTTAACTGTAGTGGAGCAAAGTTCCCTTTTTTTGGCTGATTCTAGTTCAGTAGAACAATTCATCCTTCTCAGAATTGAGAGCTTTGGGGGAACAGCACAAGGTGGCTTTTAATAGCAAGAAAGTGCTTGAAAATGGAAGAGGCTGGACAATTCCATGGAAGGAGAAGGGACTAGGTCAGTGATTTATAAGAGATTATATATATTTTCTTACCCCATCATTTTACAATGGGGCAGTAACCCACTTACATTTGTCTTCTTAAGAATGATCAAATAATTATTTATTTCATTTCTACTGGCTGTAAATGACCCAGTTGCATTTTCAGGATAAAATTTCTTAAATATCTATTCTGAATACTAAAAAAAGAAACAGGAATAAATTTCTGAAAAAAAAAAATTGTGTTCTGTAGGAACTATGCTGTATATAAAGCAAAGCAACGATTATATTAAACTCTATTATTACAATTGCAGCTCAGTTGCATTCTGTAGTACTATGTAATAAACATTAAGAAAAATACAGTATTTTTATATAGAAATATTATCCTTGTGGCTTTTATATCTGTTTTATATAAATTCACCTGTGTTGTATTAAAACCGTATCACTTTATTTACAGGCTATTGATGAGGAACTAAAGCACAATATAAGCTGTCCAATGAGTCGACTGAAGTTATAAAACCAGACTGACCAGAGACAACTTGAAACACCAAGCACCAACCGTACCTAGTGACAAAATCGTCCTAAAGATGACTATCAAATCCTGATTTACCGAAACTCTTTTTGAGTTAAACCCTGGTGCCCATTTGTGGCATCAACAATTCCCACAAATATATTTATCAGGTGACTCAGTGTAGTTCATGCACAGATTCATAATGATTGGTCGAGCTAGAATGTTTTATATTACTGTGCAGGTAAAAGCTTTCATATTCAGTATAAGTAGTCAGCATTTTGATACGTAAAATTTTCACCTGAAGTAAACGCTCCAGTGGCCGATGAAGGGACTGCTGGCTTGGCAGCCTGACTCATAGCACCTTAGCTAAACAGTTGGACTCCCTGTCCAAGGAGTAGAGAAAGCGGGTGCCTCCAAAGAACAATTTTAGACAGTCTCGGCGACAGAAACATCCATAGAGTGGTATAACACTTTCTGAGACTGCACAGGGACCTGTCCAAACCCAGCCAATAGGAAACAGAAGGTATTGAGTATATTAGAATTAGCATATGGGAGTGTGGAGTAAATATTCCTCCTTTCACTCAGAATTTACTGATGACCTTCCTTTGGAGAACAGACGGCTAGTCGTTTGCAATAATTTTCTAAGGGTCATTGCATCAGCATAGAAAATCCAGAGCCTTGACTATATATCTTTTACTCCCACGTCAGGAAAAGGATGGAGGGAAGTTAGAGCTAGTACTTCATTAGTGAATAGAGGCAACGCAAGGGCAGAATGCAACAACTGGTTCTCTAGTAGCAGAACTATACGACTTTTGTAGGAAGGAGACTGGGTAACATACTTGTAGAAACCCAAGGAAAACATTTCATTCACAGAATGAAATGGTCAGAACTGGAATTTGGCTTGATAATATCTTCAGATTGATTCTGCGCAGTCATCTGTAGGGACTGCATCATCTTTGCATGACTCCTTAGAGTTGGCCTGGCTGAACATGGTAGTACCTCTCCAGTTTATGCTAAAGCCTTTCTTCAGTGATATTTCAGAGGACAGATACCATATACTGAGTTACCAAGTCCTTCAGTGAATGATCAATGATTTCCTTGGCTCCTTCAATATAGAAAGAGAGAAAGAAGGAAAGAAAGGAAAAAAAAACCCAACGGTGTATTTTGAGTGTCTCTTTGGCTCTTGCAGCAGAGGGGCAGGGAGCTAGAGCAGAACCGTTGTGCTGGTTTGCTTGGCCAGCAAATCCTCTAGAGAGGTCACAGATCTGGCATGGTCTAAAAGCTGCAAAGTCAGGACGTGAATAGTGTTTACCGCTGGCAGCGCACAGTGATAAGACACTAAAAAAGCGGTTCTTCTATGGTGTATCCAGATTCTTAACAATGAAGTAATATTCAGTGGTCATTCACAATGTGACCGTTTTGTGCAGAGATAATGCTCAGCGTTCTGAAAGTGCACCTTTAAAGTTATTTTAGAGCTGCTGATTCTACCTATTTATTTACCTACTTTTAGGCATTTCTTAGCAATTTGCTCTGTAGCATCTGCCACAGAGAAGGGCATCGTGATTTATCTGCAGCTCTGAATATATTACTTGTTAACCTTTACAAACACCTAGTGTGACTCATTCCATCTTATCACAGCAGACGTCAGTGGGAGTAAGCATCACTCAACAGGACAACCAGTTTGTACAAGATATAGGCACATGTACCAAATGTACCCAGATAAAAGAGCCAGTTAATTTTTAAAGTGTTAAAAAGGAACATGAACACAACAAGGCAGTCTGCGATGGGATTTGAGGCATGTGCATTGGTAGTCGTACTGAGGGGATCAAGAACCTAACGATAGCCTAAATGATGAACAAGAGAAAGATCCATTGTAATTGTCACCTCTAAGTATCTCTCCTAAAAAAAAAAAAAAAAAGCAGCTAGCTTTGGCCCTTTATGCTTCTTCCCCCTTTTTGCCAGGAACTGCAGCACTGTTCAACCAGTCAGTGCAGTTCCCCTGAGCAGCACTTTTTTTGCTGCATTTCTCTGCCTAACGCTAACTTCCACAGACTTGGGACGCACTACACTTCAACGGTTTAACTTTCAAGGGGTTTGGCCATGCTGCAATTTCTAAACTCGTCATGCCCGTACAGAGTGGAAATTTCCTAAGACCTATACGTAGCTATGTGGACTCTCCTTTTGACTGATTTTTATTGTTGGATTCATACCTGTCTTCGGACCACCAGTGCTCTCACAAAACCAAATTTATGGTAAGTTATACTAAAATGGGTAAAACAGCAAATAAAAAATAAATAATCCAAATGATCGGTGATCCGACTTAACTACAAACAAGCAAGCAAGCAAAGTTTGGGAAGACTGTTGTCTCTCTCAAGCCAAGGTTTCTCCATGAGGACAATTGTCTTCAAATTTAGCTTCACAAAAGATGCTTTGGGAAGGTTTCCCAGGAGTTTTCTTTCTGAAATGGCTGGAATTGTGAGAATTGTCCCAAGCAAGCAGTTATAAACCATGATCCGACATGGTGATCATGTCAGCTTTTTAAAAAAATAGATATCGACTTTTACCTTGGTTGTCTAACTGGAGAAATGTAAAATGAAATGGCTTTGTGTAATGTACTCAGCACCCACTGTGAAAATAAGGTGTTCACAGTCATACAGAAAGGCATTTTTGTTGGAAACATGCCAAATGAGATGTGTTTGAATAAGATTATTCCTATATGCTACAGTATTTTGTCTTAGTGAAGTCTAATAATTTTGCTAATGGAAACCCAAGAAATACCTGCCTCCAGGACCAACAAACGACCACAAGAGATACTAGCAGATGTTTAAGCATCTATCTAGGTGGCTGAATTATGGACCTTTGTTTCCTATAAAGGCAACGGGACTTAAGAAAGGCAATAAGGTACTATGATTTTAGAGTTTCAAATGAATTTTGGATGCCTTAGAGACTCTACAAACATATTGTAGGTACCCAAAACAGCAGCCAAAGTTAAATGCCCCGAACAAGACTGTGTGAATGTTTTCCTGTATTATTAAGGCAAAACTATATTTGACTATGCACAATTGTTAAGGTTTTTTTAAGTAGATCTCTCCTCCTAGTGTCGCATGGCTGATCCTGAGGATTTCTCATGTATGACAAATGTTATGGTATCTCAATGCTATATCTTACTTTTTTGTTGTAAATTTGTGTTTATTTGTGTAAAGAAAAATCTATCTCCCTCTGTACAAAGGTAGTTCTGAGCATGACATATAAATCACTTACAATATGGCACCAAAAAAATAGAGGCTTTAAGGCTAGAAGATGCCTTTGCACTCCATAGCTAGCAGGGGGTTTCTGCATTGAAAATTTTAGATAATGAAGTTGTCATAGATTGGATTACCTTGGTAATGATGTATCTGATTCTGACATATAATGTCAGGTTGCAGCATTTACTTAAAGTTACTTTGTGCTTTGTATTCTGACACAGTATGACTCACAGAGCTTGGCTTTATATGTCTTTAACTGACACCTTGCCATAGATATGCAAATGTTCCCATTTTCTGAAAAGAGCAATTAAAATACTCTTGATAAACCAAGAGTTCTACAGAAAAATACTGATATTTTTTCACATGGTCAGGTTATAAATAGTATTACACAGAATTTGCTAGCACTCTTTACCATTTCTTTGAATGTGCAAAGGTATCTGTGCAACAAGAATTAAGTGATACTGTTCTGAAAACAATGTTCTGTATAAGACTGTAAACCTGCTGGTAAACAGGAATGTTACTTGATCACAGGCTTTACACTTACTTTTGAAGATACAGCACACACGCATGTAAGCGTAAAACTCTAATAAATTCAACATGTTGTATTTGCTTCTCAATATCCAAATTTTTCATGGGCTCCTTGTTTTCTGATGCACATATGTCAGAAACAGTTAGGCTCGGCTATTGTTTTTCCTTATCAAGACCAAACCCATGCTATCAAATATCTTCTGCACCTTGTTAGCATCGTTTATTGACTTCTGTTCATTTCCAGGGTTGTCCAAAGCCCTGTGTCTCTTTTAATATAATGTCCTTCATTGAAATTGTCTAAAGAATTAGGTTTCCCTTAGAGAATGTCCCAGATGAAGAACATGAAAGCTGGAGGTAATCACTGTCAGTCACTGGAGGTAATCACTGTCAGTCAAAGGGATTTGCAGGCAGAAAATGTTGCCACTGGAAATATTCTTGCCTAATTCAAGTTCTAGTTTAAGACGTGTTTGTGGTTTATAAATAACATGGTAAAGTTGATAATCCTATATAAGTTTATAAATTATAATTGTTGTATTGATTGCTACGGACATAGGAGCCTACTGTCTGTTGCAAGGCCTAACTTTCAGCTGGCTGGTCCTCATCAGAATCAACAGAATGGGACCCAAAATATTTATCAGTCCCTAAAGAAAGTCACGTAAGGCTCTACTCAGTTGCTCACATTTTCACTTTTGAGTGAAAATGACTAAGTTGTGTTTGAGATACGCTAGGGTACCTCAAACATTCAGGTGGTGGTAGCAAAGGGGACACCTGTGTGAAACCTATGATCTACTGGAGTAGGAATTGGGAAAGACGGGACATCCTAAAGTACCTCTGGCAACATGAGACATCTATGTACGAGCAGGTGAATTCTGTCCTTAAATCAGGGTACCACATGCAGCTGTCGGTGACTATTCGATAAGAAATTATGGAGGCGAGGGGTTACATTTGAGGGAAATATTTTAAATTCCGCTTTGCCCACAAGCTCTGTCAGGTGCAGCACAGAGGCAACATCCAGGCACTAGAGAGAACCAAGAATGCTCACATTTATCTAGGTCTTGACTATTTAATTTTTCAGTTCCTCTTCCTTTTTTTCCTCTTCCTTCTTCCCTCCCTGCATTCCTGTTCCCATTTAAAGGCAGTTTGAGTATGAGTCTCTATAGGAATGACTGTGAGTTTAATTTAGTGGCTGGGGGAAGATGGGAGGTGGGGCAGCAGGTGCCCGAGATGCTCCAACAGGTATTCTAGGTGCCTCCTTGTTCTGCTTAACACCTCCAGCTCTGTAATTACCTCTTTCATAGCAGAGAAATCACAGTGCTCCAGGACAGCTCTGCATGGGAGTCATGGTATGAATTCATATTCTAGAGTTTTGTAACTTTATTACTGTTGATTTGCTTTCTGCAGTACAGCTACTGAAGAAGAGATCCAGAGCCCATACTGTGCTGCTTGAAGCATGTTTCAAGTGCCTACGTGCTGTCTCAGTCCAGCAAGACTATCGCTGCTGTTTACTTTACGCTTGAGATACGGTTTTCTTCCTCCTGCAAGATTGTAATATGTGTAAATTGAGGAATCTTTAATTCACCCCCATTCTGGGTGCCGCACATCCTCATCGTGTAGCACTGTTATCAATGGGCAAAGTATTCATTCTTAGCCTAAACTTCCAGAGGGGCAAATCCATTAAACCATCTGTCTCACACACACACATTGACAAAATTTGGTCTACTACTACAGTGGTACTACACTTCTTCATCAATTAAAAAAATGCTGTGTAAATATGTATTTTTGTATGATAATCTACTTGTTAAATCCTTTACTCAGACGTTGGCGGACAAACACTTCTCTTATTGAAGAGCAACAAAACTCATACATTGCATGTCCAAAATACTCCCTTCGAACTACTGTCTTTCTTACACATACTATGTGAAATAAACTCTATTTCTCTCCAGCTGAAGAGGATATGTCAATATGCAGCAGGAAATGCACATACATTTGGTCAAAGAACAAACAGAAAGACAGAACCGAAGCCAAAAACCTGTAGACTACCAGTTAGGTCATACTCATTTTGGAGAGGAAGGACAATGTCATTCTTGATATTTGAAGGTCATCTTCTACAGCTGGGTAGTTTTGTCCTCCAAGAAGTACTTTAGGACTGAGGAAGAACTAGCAATGGGGAGCCTGACTCTGCAGTCCAGTGATCATTCCTATGTCCTGTCCCTTGATTATTACTTAAAGGCAAAGTTTGCTATGTAATGAGAAGAACTCTCAGACTAGAGGTTTCTGTTGTCAGCGGAGTAGTCTAACAACTAGGCGAGAGGTAGAGGACTGATGTCCCAATGGAGAATTGGAAAACATGGAGTTATCCTGTATCCCGTGGTTGAAAAATTTTCTTGCAAAGGCGAAAGTACGCATTTGAGTCTACCGAAGCTCAGGTGGGCATGCTAGGTGGTCTGCTTTCCTTGCGGATAACATTAAGTGTTTATATAAAATACAGGCATTACTATCTGACGTTTTCAGTGGAAGAAAATCCAGTTGCTGTGGTTT
The DNA here is from genome assembly GCA_026212715.1 of Elanus axillaris. Taxonomy (NCBI): domain Eukaryota; kingdom Metazoa; phylum Chordata; class Aves; order Accipitriformes; family Accipitridae; genus Elanus; species Elanus axillaris. The sequence continues at coordinate 3,142,716 of JANZLQ010000013.1, read as the reverse complement.
ATGGTTGATTTGTGTTACATGTTCATTGTGCATTTGGGGGGTTTTGGTTTGGGTTATTTTTTTGTGAAATATGGAAATAGGATTTTGTGGCAATTGTATAGGAGACTAGAATTTGTTTTCTGTAACTAGGTAAGGCGAGACGAGTGCTTACAAAATCCATTATCCAGGATTAAATCTCTGGGTTTAGGCAATGTGAGATCTCTAAAATAAGTAGAGAGAAAACTGTGACTGAATATTTGTAGCAGATTTTATCCTATTTCTATTTTCTTTTTTTTTTTTTTAAATTAGGCTTAGTAGAAAAATCTCTGTCACATGGGTCAGTCCAAGTTTAGTGGGTCAGAGTTACAAGTTTAACTCTGATTTTGTTGCTTCTCTTTGAGATTATGTACGTACATCTCCGTGCCTTGGCATGACTGTGTATAACTATGTTGTATTTCTCAGCTGTCCCAATTTTTGTGGACTCTAAATGCAGTACAGTGTTATGAAAAAGTAAAACTTTTGAATTTTTTCACTTCGATATTTATTAACAACAGAGCTGCTGAGTCAAAACTAAGATCATAGAACATTTTGTTCTTGGAAAATCTCTTTTGCTTTATGTTAAGCTTTCTATATGTAGTTTTTCTTGTATTTTGCCAATGCAACTTTGCAACTGCCGATGTTGAGCACAATCCTGCTTTTACTAAAGTGAATACGTTTTTGTATTGAGTACAGCCAGATCATGCTAATATTAAAGACCTCGTGAAAATGGAATTATTATCCTCGTTTTACTGGCTCCACTCTGAATTTGCAACTGTACTACTGAGCAGTGTTTACATCTTATTGGAGAAGGATTGTATGTGTTACCAGAAAGATTGTGTGAGAAGCGCTCCTCAAATGGACGACGTACGCAGGAGCTGATGAGATGTCTCGATGATCTCCGCAGGTTGAGAAGTACAGAACATTCTTCATTACAAGCAGGAGGGCAAGGTATTACCCAATACGGAAAAATGATTTGAAGCCCTAGTTGTGTAAGGAACTATTTTATAGAATTAATCTTCCAAACAAGAAAAGGGTGTTTGATCTAAAGCTGGTGAAGAGTCATGTTTCTGCTGGCTTCAGTAAAATAACATCTGCTAATACAAAAACAGGTAATCATAACATGGACAGTAATTGAATATAAATGTGACTTCACTCATTATTAAAAGGGGACAGGAGACTAAGGGGTGTTGACTTACCATAATGATAAAAATAATTTTGTAATATAGAAGGTTTCCTAAAAAATAAATTTGAAAAAGGCCTAGATAATGCATAGCTCAACCAAGTTTCTGTGTACTGAAATTAAAAAAAAAAAAGAAAGAAAGAAAGGGAGAGGGAAATATAGTTTGTTAATGTAAATGTGTTGCAATTGTAAAAAACAACTGACAAGTTATATGCAATTGGAGTTTAAGCCTTGGTTTTGTGCAGCAAGATGTGGACTGAAAATTTCAAATTGGTTTAGGTGACCAATTAAAAGTGAAAACTGGATGCACATCACAATTTATATATTAGAAGAGAAAAAACCCCAAATAAATAAATAATTAAATAAAGTCAATAGAAACAAGGGAACTTTACCACAAGATTAAATATTTGCCTTTAAAATAATGATAGTGAAGCATCCAACAACCTTTCATCTGCTGAGACTGAGACTAAAAACAGTTAAAAAAATCCTCACAAAGCATGTATTCCTCCAAAATATGTGTCAAAATATACACGTGTTTAGACGAAATAAGCTCATACAAATCCCCATAAACCCGGTATATACATATCTGTGTAGCTGTTATTTTGAACGTAATAGCAGGAGTCACAATTCAACAAGATGGCAGGCTGCACTTTTATTCTCTGAAAAGCAATGTGCTATATTTATATTAAATAATACTAAATATGTTATTTAGCAGTATTCTTAATTATAAATTATCATAAATCTATTACTTGAAATATGTCTTATTGAATATAAAGTTAATGCTAATAAAGCGAATGTAGTAAGTGGTTCTTATGTGAAAGCATCTCTGAAAACATGATTTTATTAAAGAAACATTCCAATTTAAAAATGAGAGACTTTAACATAAGCTTCAAGTAGGGCAAACTGTTCTTAGACTAGGAGTAATCCATAACAGATTGAACACTCCAAAATAAAATTGCAAATGCACAACACTAATTATCTTACAGATATAATATGAGACACTCTGAGATATGTATTGTAAAGGAGGAAAGATTGAAATAGTTTGGTTGCTATAAAATTAAAGCTAAATTGTTCTGACAGGAAAAAAAAATATATCGCTCCAGATTATAAGTGGTTCAAAAGAATTGGGAGTTATATTTAATTATTTTCTCCAGATACCTTTATAACCGAGCCCAAAAGCTTGCAGTGGGCTTCCAGAGCAAAACCACGAACGCTTAAAGTTGCAGATCTAGATCCTTCACCCATCTGCAATGCTGGAGATAAAGGGTATTGCGAAAGAGTGTCTGTACCCAAGAAATAGAAACTGCTTTGAATAGACTTAAGGTTTGGTTAGACATCCACAGAGAACTGTCAGAATGATTAGTGTTCTTTACCTGAAAAGTATCATGCTTCAGGTTGAAGGAGAAATATGATTCTATGGGGTTGTGGGTTTTTTTTCCTGCTGGGATTGAAAAGAGTAATAAAATTATGCTTGGGAGCACTCGTGTTTTACTGAGACAAAGTAACTTCCAAATAAGAGTCAATAAATTGATTGTGACTATCTGTATCTCTAGTAGGACACAAAGGAGTCAATTTCAAAGGCGAAATATGAGAAACAGCTATTGTCATTTTGATGAAGTTTACAATGTCTTGTCTGTTCCTGCAAAGCTTGTCATGCCTACTGAATTTTTAACTCTGTACTGATACAGAAATATTAAAAGATTCATTTCAGTAGAGACTAGATGAGTGGAAGTGAATGCAAGAGCTCATAGAAAGACAATTTTGTAAATACTAGATTCAATGAGAAAGGGAAACATCTGCCTTTGGCACTTGAATAACTAAAGCTAAAGAAAGCCTTTGACTGTGTAGAGTAGGAATCTCTGAAAACAGTTCTGTGACATTCACCGATAGTTTGAAACCTACTGAAAACTATTGCTGTGATCTTTGCCCACAATAAAGTCCCGGTGAGATCCACTTATGTTCAGGCTGCTGAACGAGTATGTCTTTTGCCCCATCGTTTCTGTTAGAATAAATGTCCAGTAGAATTGGAAAATAAAAAGGATATAATGGGTTATCAAAAGAAAGATACGATTTAAACAATAAGGACTCAATATTGTTTTATTATGGAAAATGACATGACGGACGCATAGTGAAGGTTTCATCTGCGTTTTCATTTAAAGCTTACTTTTCATTTCTTCTTCTATATTCCCTCCCAAATCCTCAAACCTGCTGGCACCCAAATGCCTCTGGGTACCAAATTATGCAAGAGATGATACTCTAAAATATTTACAATGGTTGTGGGTTTTGGGTTTTGGTGTGGGTTTTTTTTTTTTGCTTGTTTGTTTTGTTTTGTGGGTTGCTTTGGGTTTTTTTTTTTTTTTTGGTTTTAGTTTTGGGTTTTGGGTTTTTTTAATGGATGGTCTAGAGGACAGGATCTGTTACTTAGGCATATTTGTTAGGAAAGAAGTGTAGCCCAATAGGAATGGAATTTAACACATTTTAGTCCACTATGGATATCCAGCATAGAGATGAATTAGAAGGCATAATGGCAGCTAAACTCCCTGCATTTGTTATAGATGGCAACCCAAGGACCTGTGTTGGTTTCCTAAAATTTGACAATATGAATAAATAAAAGATTGTCCAATGAGTTCTTGCACTGTATATGAGATAACTTTGCTTCAGAAAGCAGAATAATTACCTGAAATGAAAGGCAGAACAGGTTAAAATCTAATCTGAAGGTAATTTGCATGTAAGTTTCCAGAAGAAACACATCAGCAAATACTACAGAGTAATGAAATAAAAAGTTTCAGAAACTTGAAAACTCACAAAAGTATGCCGACATGGAATAAGAATAATGAGAAACTAAGTGGTGCATTAGGACCTCTTAATGATCTGTAAATAAAGAGAAAGCAAGGATTAGTAAGAAAAAGTAACACAGCAAGGGGCGAGGGGGGGAAGACTAAAAACACATACAAAAGCCAAAACCATAAAAAACAACGTAGAGGACAAGTGCACAATACAATGGTAAAATAAAAAAGCGGGGACTAACTAGACAGGCAGTATTACAGCTGAAAAGAACTGCATGTTTCAATGGATTGCAAACTGACTGTAAATTAGCAGCATTATTTATACATCTGCCCAAATAAATCAGGAATAATTCCTTTATAGGGGAAAACTCTGCAGTGCATTACAAAAGTGCGTAATGGTACTATTGCAGCTGTGATAATCGAAATTATATTCATGGGGCTAATAAAACATCTTACCTTTCCCTACAACCTCTGCTTCATTAAGCGGAATAATGCATGTAAGACATAGAAGGTAATTATGATGCTTTGTTTGGCATGGGAGACATCTGGCATAACGCCTCTAGGATTGGGCAATGCACTTAAAAAAAAGACTAATATAAGAGAGTTTAGAGGACATCAATACAAATTATTAGGGATGTGAAATGAAAACATCAAGGGAAAGAAGAAACTGAGGCAGCACAGTGATACTGGGCTTAAAACATTAAATAAAACGTAAAGGAAAGGAGAGGTTGATTACGTATACTTCATGCCTACTACTGGTAGAACAAGAACTAATATGCTTATTTTGCAATAAAATTATTTAATTATTTTGTTTAGCTATTAGCATGAATTTCCCAAGTATCTTGATGACTACCTAGGAAGGTTGTAGGTTCTCAACGCTAACAGATTTTTCAGGACAGGAGTCAGAGGTGGGATAACGGATCTTTAATCCAAGCTGGCGGAGAAGTCGCGCATCACAGAAAATGACAACATCTTCCTTGGAGTAGGAATGTTCGTTCAGCAGCCTGTGGGTCTGTGATGTGTCTCTGTCACCCCAGTGCAATTCCAGAAAGTTCCCGTGACTGCCATAGAGTCGGCCCGCTGGCTTCGCATCCGCGTCAGCCGTTCGCAGCTTCTGCCGGCGGTGCCGGTTCCGTGGGTTGACTATGGCTGGCTGCCAGACGCCCACCCAGCTGCTCTCCGGAAAAGCTCCTGGGTCAACACAGAGAGACCGCTTACCAATTAGTCATGGGCGAAGCGTACTTCCTTTGGGGAAAATTAATTTATTGCTGATTCCAATAGATTTCGACGATGAGAAACAGGCAGAAACCTAAACACCTTCTCTCCATTCCCCACTTCCCAGGCTCAACTTCACTCCCATTGCTGCCTCCGAGGAGGAGCGCGGGAGGATGGGGAACGGGGCTCGTGGTCAGTTCATAGCGGCTCCTTTCTGTCGTTTCTTCTTCTTTGTGCTTTTCCCCTGCTCCGGCGTGGGCTCTCCGCCCCCTCGCTGCCAGCACCTTGGCACCTACACCCAGTAGAGCGGGCACGGCAGTCCCGGACTGGAAAAAAATCACCAGTTTTGTAGTATCTTAACAGCAGCATAGCTACAGGTCATCAGTAACGCCTGTCGGCCTGCAGCGCTAAAGGCCGAATGACAACGTCGGTCCCTTCTGGAAAGGAACGGGAGTTGGTCAGGTTGGGTGGGGATAGGGACTCTGAGGTACAACTGTACGGGTACGTCTCCGTCAGGTTTGGTGCTGTGTCTCTAAAGAGTTAATTAATATCGCTACAACCTTTCCTTCGGTTAGTCTATTAACGACATTTGTTCTCGTCACGTAGCTGGCCGGTTCTCCAAGGGCTGTTCAGCAAATTTGTGTCCTCTAGCAGAAAAGCCTATCGCAGTCAGATAAAATCAGATAATCTAGACATCAGATAAACATTTTAACTTAATTTATTGATCAATTTTACACAGTCACAGACAATGAAATCAAAGGTTATTTTCTGTCGAACAGGTATGGAAATTTAGGAAGAAGTCTCAGATGTCTAGGGAAGCAAACTCTGGATTTTTCACCAGGACGGTTCAGTTCCTGGTTGTGATAGTCCTGCAAGACCTGTGTCAGATTTTCATGAAAAGCACATTATTTCCTGAAAGCTTAGGTGCTGTAGGTGATTTAGTAATCTCAATAGCTTTATTTTCATCCATGTTGTTTTCTACTGTCCACATATGTTCATGTCCATATGAGGAAGTATATTATCCTTATAGATGTGCCCATAAATCAGGAATAACTCTTCTTTTAGCTGACTCCCCATACAATTATATAAAATTTAATTTCGAGAAAATGTTTAAGCCTTCACGGAAATAGGAAGGGGACTAGGCCTGCCACAAGTCCTATGTTAAAACTGTAACACATTCTGAATTTATTCTTTTTTACATTTTAAGATTTTTAGATCAAGTTTTCTTGCAGAAAACCAATGCTACTGTGGTTTTTTGAGTCAGGTAAAACATGGAGTCGAATTTGTCATTTGGTGATCATTTGCAAAAGATAGAAGACTTTCTAAATTAAATTTTATGACTGGATTTCACACTGAGGAAAACTTCAATGTAAAAGTTCCTCTAGGCGTTGCTTACTGCTAGGAGGGAATGATGAAATTAATAATGGTAATATGTGAAGAGCACGTTAGAACAAAGCAGAATAGACAGTTAAGTATATCTAAGAAAATGGCAAAACTGGGGAAAGCAATCAACATCTGAAGGTGGAAATACTTTTTGAAGAAGGAATGTTTACTCTGGAAATGTGTTGTGGTTGGGTTTTTTTTATGATACAGTCTTATTACATGCTAATTTCATTAAATACAAATTATATAAATACAGAGATAAAACATCAGGGTAATGCTTCTATCCGGAGAAAAAAGTTAAACAGTTTACTGAGAGAGAATGATGCAATAATTAGGTTAAACAACAGCTTTTCACAAAAAGAATCATATGTTGTATATTTTTGGCGATCAAAATAAGATTTTTGAATGTTTCCCTGTAATGTGTGTGTTTGTATACTGAGCAATATTTTCTGTATGAAGCGTATAATTCCTGGAAACAAAAGAGAAATTAAAAATTAAGCTTTCCTTTTGGTGCATTTGTTGTTTTGTAAATAGACACGGTCTTTAAAGAAAGGAAATTTCTTGATCAGTTCTTTATGACAGATAGATTGGGATTAACTTTTGGTTTTGCCTTGCCTTCCTCTATATTCTTTCCTTTTCTTTGGCAAGAAACGTTCAAGCAATGCTTGAATATCCTTTATCTATTCTGTGTTTAGGGTACTCAGTAAATTTCTTTTATGTGGAGACTTTGTGACGTGAGAATTTCAGCTATTTTAAAACCCATTCTCTTAAAAAACTTTCCTATATATTGGCACTACAGAGAAAAGTATCACTTTGGATCACAGCACCCAGCTATTAATTCTTACACTCTATTACACTGCAGATGGTTTAAGGTGAAGGGCTCAATTCTCTGCTGCAATGAGTCACTTAGTAGGTTAAGCAAACAAATCTCTATAGTAAACAGCTTCCCAGCTTCTGAAAGAACAAAAGCTTTTCCTCCTTTTTCTCTAAATCAATGTTTCAATTTCTCATTCTAAATGCTCAACTGATAAAACACTCCACTTCATTAGTCAGTGATGTTCCTGCAGAGCTCTCCTTGTATTGTTATTGCTTGATTTCACAAGTCCTTCTCTGAAGAGGCATGAACAGGAGAAGTTGCTAGGGAAGGAGGGGGAACAGCCTCTATATTTAGTCTCAAAATCTCTCAGCGCTGTTCCGAACGACGGCAGATTTTAGTGGCCATCATAACAGGCATTTTTCATCCCTATTTGTCCTCTGTTCTCTGTGTGCTCCCTCCTCAGATACGCCTGTTACGCGCGGTGCAGCCAGGAGCACGGCAGCGGTGGTGAGAACACCCTACGCGACCGATCCAGCCGCTCAACGACGGTTCGCTTCGAAAACACAATATTTCTCCTTGCTATGGCAGAGATAACGGGCTCGGAGCAGTCTGTGTGGCGGAGTAGCTGCTTACTTTGTGAACTTTCCTAATTGGCACCCTTCGACCTATATTGCACCTACAGGGCCATCTTCAACTCCAAAAATGATTTGGAAAGACGAGTTAGAGGTTAAAAAGCAGTTCTCGATATTCTTCCTGTAGTCCGATATCCTTCCCTCATGTAGCTGCAGAGAGCGAACACTCAGATATCTGTTGTGTACCGAAAAAGGAACTGTGGAAATGGAAAATGTTTGTGAACTCAACATTTTTAACTAAACCCCAGAATTTCCTGAGATTTGTTACTATCTCCTTCTCTATATCGCAACTCTACTTTCGTGATCTTATTTTTTAGCGTTGCACAAAGATGCACAATTATGACCCTATTAGACAAGAATCTGAACCCCTCTTTCAAGGTCAGGGGACACTGAATGAAATGAATACAGCTGAAATAAAACTTCGTATTTTTTATAAACCCCTGAACCGTTTTTTTTGTAGAGGAACAACCATTCAAAGTGCTTTGTCATACATGCCAGCTTGTGATGGCTTCTTAGATAACAGTGTCTTTGATTTATAGAGTATATTAACAAGTTGTATTTGTTCTTTTTCCCAGTTGCTTTTTTTTGAAATGCTGCTTGAGAGCTCACACTGCCAGAAAAGTGTGTATTATGAGCTAAGTTCCACTTCTTTGATTAAGCAAATAGTTCCATCCATTTGACTAGCACGGTTCCTGAAGTATGGGACGGTGTAATGAAACCACAAAATGTGCACTGATTTGTCCTGTATTTGCACTTCCTATTTTGAGTATAATTTCCTGTTACTGCCAGGAGATACTGCGAGCAGTATCTTGCAAATTGAAAATTAGTCACTCAGGTTATCAGACATCTCAGTCTCCCATCTTTGTGCCTTTTTTCTTTGTTTTCTGGGCCTTTTTCACTTTGATTTGGTAGTATATAGCTCATATTCCATTCTAGTATGGATTTAATTTAATGGCAATTCATTAGGAGTGAAAAATATTGTCATCTGAAATTTGTATTCAGGAAATATTTTGTCATTGAGCATAAGGAATCAAATTTATGCAAATTCCGAGCCTTTGCTGATGAAGGGCTTAATATCAGTTGATCAAGTGCCTGTCTTTGAGGAGCTTTGTGAAGTTTCAGCTCTGAGGGTAATTCACAAATGAGCAATTCCTAAAGTTAATGTATTTAGAAATAGATTAAATAAAAAATTGGATTCTGTTACTATATTTAAGAGATTGATCAATACATTATTAACTGTAGTGATACACGAGATCTTTACTTTAAAATGTCTCTGGAGAGAACCCGAGTATTTTTGGTTTAATAAAATACTAATTTCATGAGCAGCAGGAACATTGTCACGATTAAGAAAGGAAACATAAGAATAAATTAATATAATAAAGCCTGGTTTTCCTTTAAACTGGCCTTGATTTGGAGGACCAGAACCTGAGTTTCAGCACACGCTGTATTTTTTTAAAACCATTATGAAGAAAAATATAATGTGACCTTCCTTGCTACATTTATTGCATCTACCAGTCTGATGCTGGGCTCTGATAGGCACAGCAAAGAAAGAAAAAACTCGAACTGACTTTCAAGGAGGAATGTGATATAAGAATGGCAATAAACTTGGTAGTAGTTGCATAAAACGAACAAATAAAGTGGTATAAGAACAAAGCAAGGCGAATAACACCTTATGTCTAGAATAAAAGCCTGAGGTGGTAATGGAGGGGAGGGTCACACGGTGGGAGGGATGAAGAAAAGCGAACGGGACTCACGGCTCATCGGCGGCAAGTGAGATTAGCGATACCGCCTCGGCAGGGCTGTCTCAGTTAGTTTTTGATGAAATGAGATCTATGAATTTCTACTTAAATGGGGTAAAGTAAGTGAAGGCCTTTTTCAGGGATAATATAAGATATAAGAATCATAGAATAGTTTGGGAGTTTGGGTTGGACGGGACCTTTAAAGCTCATCTAGTCCCATCTCCCCGCAGTGAGCAGGGACATCCTCAACTCCATCAGGTTGCTCAGAGCCCCGTCCAGCCTGACCCGGAATGTTCCCAGGGATGGGGCATCCACCACCTCTCCGGGCAACCTGGGCCAGGGTTTCACCACCCTCATCGTAAAAAATTTCTTCCTTATATCTAGTCTCAATCTACCCTCTTTTGGTTTAAAACCATTACCCCTTGTCCTGTTGCAACAGGTCCTGCTTAAAACTTTGTTCCCATCTTTCTTGTAAGCCCCCTTTTAGGTACTGAAAGACTGCAATAAGGTCTTCCTGGAGCCTTCTCTTCTCTATTTTTAAAATATAATTTTCCTCACCTCTTAACACGAAACTGTTACATTTTAACACCTCTAACTCCTAGTAATATATCAAGAAAGGTAAAACCTATGACCCAATGGACCAACTTTGTGAGCAGTTCATGTGCATGTGTGTGTGTAACAGACAGAATGGATATGGAGGGAAAACAATAAAAATAGTACCTCGTAAAGAAACAGTATTTCTTTACTGGCAAATAGCATCTAAAAATATTAGTTGAATTCCAGGTTGGGCTCATTTATTCCTGCTTAAAATCTAGTCTGCCTCCCATTTCTTAACCATTAATTGCAAGAAATTTAAGATGTTATGAATGAAGAAATTGGGCAAGAATTGCAGTGTGTTTATAGGATGCATTGATTATTTTGGGGAGCACATCAGCAAACGTGAATACATGTTACTTCAGTTTATAGTACCTCTTTTTTAATTTGTCATGAGGAAAAACAAACATTGCACTGACAAGGCATTCCGGCTCCCTCTTCATCTTGACTTCCTTTTTTTCTCGAAGGTTCCTTATAAGTACCTTGTAACTGCAAGAATAATATGGCAAAACACATGAATGGGTTTTTATACCAGAAAAAAAAAGCTGGAAACACTGAACATTTGAAAGCTTTTCTGCAGAGGAAAAAGCAGAAACTTCACCTTATTTTTAAGAAATACCGTTAAGATGCTTTGCATGGCATATGTTCACTGGTATTTTGGATTCTTCAAAAGCCAGAATGCCTGTAATATAATATTTTTTGTTTAAAAAAAAAGGGGGGGGGATGCAAATTGCTATCTAGGAAATCCGAACAGAAAGATTTTTTTGAGAGTTCATCTTCTAGCAGAATTGAAAAGAAAGAAAGAGAGGGAAAGAACATGAGGGGAACAATACGGGAGCCAGTAAGTCACTAAGCTACCGAACCAAGAACTCTAGTTCCCCTCCCTTTTAAGTTTCTTCCATGCATGAATTTGTCACTCTAGTTTGGTTTTCAGAAATACCCATTTTATTTACTAGAGGTTCAGTCGCCTTCACAAACCAGCACAAAATGTGCCATGCCGAAAGCAGCATTTTTCTAAGTGATTTAGAATTTAACTCCTTGAAGTCCCTGAAAATCCGTTTGCTCTGTTATCTCTTCTATAAAAGCGCTTCTCAGACCCAGCCAATCTCTTAAGCAGCAGATTCAGGACCTGATTAGATTCCCATTACCTGTCAGCAGAATTTTGACACTTCTTTCAGATGAGAGCAGGGCTAGGTCTGCAATCCAGTGGCAATCATGATTTTGAGGTCTTAAAAACCACCTTTCCATCGAGTATTACGGTCATCGGTGTTCTGGAGTCACCATTTCATAATTAGCTGTTTCATTTCCTAAAAGCCAGCCTTTAAGATATACTTCAGTATTTAGAAAGCCACAGTGAACTTTTGGGTATAAAGCTGTTTCCATCAAGTCTCGCTGAATTAGGGACTGAAGCAGCAGTTGGATCCCAAAGCAGCAAATGTAGAAAAGATTGGGGAGGCAAAACCCCACAGAGTTTTTGCATTTTGGTATTTGTGTACTTATATACTAACTTCTCAAAACCTCTGCAAACAGGACATGCGTTTTTGTAATCATAAATGTTGTCTACATATATTTTTATGAGCATCTTAAATAGAAAAATCCCTTGACTGCACATTGGCAAATGGCGTTGTCTTTATCTACAAATACCTTGAACATGATAACGGTGTTGGTATCTGAGATTTTTAGGAGCACAAAACTGTGTGAAACACTGCTAGCATATGACTTTATGGCAAAATTGCCCAGGATACGCTCTACTGTCATACCAAAGTACCTTTACAAACTTGCCCTTAAAATAAGCTATCGGTGGAGTCGGTTGCATTACAACCAGAGCATATCGTTTTCTCAACTTCTTTTAGTTCCAACAGATTTTTACTTGTAGTACCCAGGTTAACCTGGGGCTTGGGCAGCTCTTTTGAGCATAGCTTATCCATCTAAAGCCAAATTTATTATTCCCTTTTCTGACATTATGTTCTCTTGGTATTAAAACACATCTTCACAAGCCAAATGACTGCGGCTCCTTGGGATTTAGAAGTACAATTATAGCGAGAGCAAAGTAAACACTGTTTCAATTACAAGTGTTAGTGAAATATGTGGGGGGTTTTGCAGTGTTGTTATAATTAAAATTTTGTCAAAGTTATCTCTGTTATTCCTTGTTATCAGAGGATTATAACTCTACAGTGAACACTGAGAAATTTCCGAACAAGCTTTCTTTTGATTCATAAACAATTTTCTTCTCAAGTAAACAAATAAAACTGTACCCACTCTGTTGTTTGACGTACAAAAGGTTTGGAAAAAGAAATTTGAGACTTTTTTCCTTGGAAATATACTTTGAAGAGAGGAAGAGGGAAAAGCAACGTCCCCTTCATATTAGAACTTTGGAAAATAGCAGGAGAAATTATTGTTGGGGTATATTCTGCTCCTTTTTGGGGACAAAACCCATCATGTCCTGCCTAAGCCGATGGAAGATACAATGCCATTCATTCTACCTCCACCGTGACCCTTTTGAAGATGGACACCATGTATGAGGTGGGGTACAATGGTATTTTGTGCAGCTCATGCCACCTCTGGAGCACAGCTGGGCAGACTCAGGGCTCTTGCAGTAGGTCGGTTTTCCAGGCTGGAAAGGGAGATTCCTGGAAAGGACCTCTGAGGGAGAGCCAGTGCCACAGTGCTCCAACTGGAATACATCAAAATGTTGCTTGCATTGCTGGGATAAGAAAATGAAGGGTGCAATCATTACTGTAATATAGTAACAGCACCCATAACGTTGGTGTGACTACTGTGGTTTTATTCTGATAGCACTGGAAGCAGACCATGGCCCTTTGCTCTTCCCGTTTCTTCCTTTAAGTGATAAAGATTAAGTTACTTCTTAGACAACAGGTGGCTTTGTTTGTTTACTTGATGTATTTAGTCAGGGTTAGAAATATTTTGGTAACAAGCGTCCCGTCACGTGGAATTCATTTTATATGCATAGCAAAAGAACTGATCTGACTGAACTAATTTTGTATTAATGCTGGTCCCGCATGTATCTCTGTAGATGTTCTGCTTTAATCAAAGATTAATCAGGAGTTAGTAGACACTTATTTTTTTGATAACATTCTTTTGGGCTTTCAGACTGCAGTCATCCTTAGGGTCAGTTTGGGCCAAATTTATGGCTTTGCACTTAGAGCTCTACCAGAGATACATGGAACTCTTACTGTTATTAGCTACTGTGGTAATATCTATCTATATGATGAACCTTGACTAAACAAGCGATTCTACTTTTTAGCTAGTTTAGACAGACAGAGGATGAAAGGGGGAAGAGAGGTGGAAGTGCCTACGTGGTACAGACTGGGCTTCTAAGCCCAAAATTTCGAGCTTTAAAATCATCACTCCCCCACTCCCTAGAGCTAAACAGGTTATGTGCTATTCTCTTCTCCCTGGACGGCAGAGTTTTCATGGCACTTAGCTATATACTCCTAAGCCGATGCCAAACTGAATGGCTAGATGCCAAATTTTAGGCACCCTCTCTACAAAGCGGGGTTCCCACTGCCCAGCCTGCCTGTGGGATCTCTGCCTCTGCCAGCTGGCTGTTCTGAAGAAACGAGACATAATTCATACTTGCGCTCTTTCTGTGGCTGAGCGATTACTTCATTACTTCATGCAAAGTGGAGCACACGCGGTGGACACGAGTAGAAGTATATTGATGATCCAGCCAAATGTGTGCCTGAATCTCGTGTGTATATCTTAAGCTAGTTTTTTGTTGGTCTGTGTACCAGATATAGTCTTGCCTAGTAGCAAAGAACTCATCACGAGATAGTTACCTAAAAACCAAACGAGTCCCGCTAAAACTCTGCCAAATTTCTATTTATTATGCTACAGTCGTGCTAATGAATACCTGCATTAGCTGATTGAAAATTAGCACAGGCATGTCTGCAAGGGCTCCATCTTGCACCTTTGTTTGAAAGAGAATTATTCTTTTCATGGAAATCAGAACAGGTAGGGGCAAAACTTGGCAAGCAACACTCTCATCCATATTTTCTGCAGATTAACAACTCTATATGCAGTAAATTAATTTTTATGGATCGCAGTTTTAGATGCCATCATACAGAGTGTTTAGTTGCAAGCTGATAACAACTCAATTGTAAGCTTGTAAGTAACTTTGGCTACGTTAGATATATATATATATATATATATATATACACTTACATATCTATGTACACATACTTCAAGATTACTCTAGGAGTTGTGCTAGTGTACCAAAAAACATACGATTCTTGTAAATCTATTGGGGTTTTAGGAAAAGGCAGAAACAGAGCCTAGAGTGAAAAGTTCATGTCCAGTACCCCATGCAACTGGACAGTTTGCTTCTGCAGCACTATAACTCACTCTGTGCCAGTTTACTATGAACTTTAAACGTGGAATTCTGAAATTTACTTTTATTTGATTTTCCATTATTGTCTCCTTCTAGAAATGATAATTAACTACCTCTCTAGAGGCAGAAGAGCTAAAATATATTTGACTTGGTTGATGAGATAGAAACCCACTTCAAATATGGAAGTAATATGCTATGATATATATCAGGGAAAACCCCCACCCTAATATGCTGGTTTTGTGTGTGTGTGGCTGCCTCGCACAGCTCTAATTTACATCCATTCATTTATTCATTCTTTCAGTCTTCTGTACACAGACAGCAGAAACTTAGCCACGGTTTACTGGAAGAAAAAAATTGTTGGGAATTTATGAAAATACACATATAAATATAAACCCATTTCTATAATACTGAAGGTCAGTTGGGAGACATGCGGCTCAGCCCTTTCATAGCCTAGGCTAGACTCGCTGAGCCGCAGGTTTCTCCGCAGGGAAGGCATACCGCTCCATTTCAGAAGGGGGACTGTCATCCTTTACTACAGTCCTCATGCAACAACATATGGGGATCAATACAATACGGTGATTCAGCATGTGGTTAAGTGAAAGACCCAGAGAGTTTGCCTAAACACAGATGTCTGGGATCACCCGAGATGCCGCTGGGTATCTGCCTGGCTTCCAGCTGCTGCTCCCAAAGGACACAGGCCACCAGCAGCAGCAACATGTGTAGTTGAGGGTGCTTTAGTGGCATGAAACCTCCACCCGAGATAAAGTAATGTATATGTAAGTACCTGGGTGCTAGTGGGGAGTCCTATCGGTGAGTTAACTGAGGGTCCCTATCAGACAGTAAAGGCTTGGCCGGTAGAGCACGGACGGCGGTTTGGCTCACTGTAAAAGTGATCCTAAAGTAAACACCATTTTACTGCTTGGCTTGCTCTCTTGAATCCATCAACCGCATTTACTAGATCTCCATTATCTCCAATGTAAGCCTTGACACCTCAGATGTCTGTAGACACTTTAATGTAGACACCTAAATATAAGGTTTTTAATCTTGAACTGTATCCTGCCCTAGATATTTACTCTTAGATGTTAACAGCTGAGCTAGTCACCCCAGGGTCTTTTATAGTGAATGGAAATTTTAGATCCATTTTAGAGTTCTTCTTTTGATTAGATGAAGTGCGTGCCAGCAGTATCTATTTCTCTCCTCTTACTGTAAAGGGACCCTGGGGTGAGTAGCTCAGCCATTAACATCTACTAGTTCCTGAAATTTACCATGTTAGTGGTTCACCCAGTTTCTTTGTCATTAGGATTGCTCACAATCTTAAATTTAATAACATTCTCAAATGCACCAGTATGCTAGAAAGTAGAATACGAAAAGTTAAAATATTTTTTTTTTTGCCACAGAATTTGTGAGACCAGAAGGAGCTACTGGCTGCAGGCATGTTTCTGCCATCTACTCTTTGTCCTACTTGAAAAATGACCTACTGAGATTTTTACCAGATTTTTACAATTGATGTTAACCAATGAAAAGAGCTTGTCAAACTAGCACCAGCAACCCACCTTCTCCACAAAAGCAACAAAACTTTAAATGCAGTAGTGATAACATTTCCAACTGAAAATTAATCTTCTTTAAAAAAAAAAAAACGCAAACCCTCAAAGAAATGCGTGAAAATTGTCAAAAAGTTTTTAAACTTCAATTTCCAGTTCTATAGGAAAAATCATAACAATTCAAGGCAAGAATATGCCTTCAATGAAGCAAAAAGCCCTTATACCTTTGTATTGATGTGAGTCTGAAGATACATGGTGCAATTTAGTTTCTTTCCTGCCTTATATTAAATTGAAACACCAACTCCCATTATACTTGACTGTGGTACTTCAGTGTAGTAAAAAGTTTGAAAATAATGCTAGCCGGGAAGCAACTTTATTAGT
>JANZLQ010000013.1:3085300-3120239 GCA_026212715.1 Elanus axillaris | reverse complement strand
GCAGTGTCCAAGGCCAGGCTGGATGGGGCTTGGAGCGACCTGGTCTGGGGGAAGGTGTCCCTGCCCAGGGCAGGGGATTGGAAGTAGATGATCTTTGGACGTCCCTTCCAGCCCAAACCATTTGATGATTTTATGATTTGCTGTCAGATTTTATGAGAAAACATTCATTCACATTATAAAACATCATTTAATAGTCACTTTTGATACTGGAGATATTTGTCAGTTAGACAATCTACCTGCAGCTGAAAAAATCAACACATGCAGGGCAGAACATAATTACCACATATTTTCAGGTGTTAAAGCTCTTTCTTTCTTTTCCTTTTTATTAAGAGAGGAAAAAGAATTTAAACTTAGTTGCCACGAAAGGATCCTAAAATAACATATGCTAAAACTTGGAATTATTAATTTAAATTGTGGACTGTAATTGATTTTTCTGTCATAACAGGAAATTTGCAAGAATGTGATATAACTTGAACCACAGAAAGTTTCCCTGAGATAAGTGTTTTTGAAGAGAAATTTGAAATTTGGAATAGTCATTATATGCAATATACTTTACACATATTGTTTCCCCAGTTTAGACTGAATTATCTTCTTTGGAGGACAGACTTCAGTACTTGCAAGTGGGGCATTTCCACCTGAAATACTGGAAGAATTAAAGCGTTTCTTCCGAAGTCTCGTGCATTGCCGATGTATCATTAGTATTAACAACTGAACTATCCTGTAATTGTTGCTGTTTGAAAAGATAATGAAAGTTGTTGCCTTCCATAGTCTTCATTGTCATCTTTAATTCATATATTTACATATATTTAATATTATTTAATGCTTTGTTATAGCACATAAATATATAACATATATATATTGGTCAAAGAGTGCCTTCAGATGAAAGAGGAAGCTAAGGAATCGTCTTTTCAGAGGGTATAAACAGCTATAGCTCCCCCAATCTGCTTGGAACCAGAAAAGCATCTGGCTTTCAGCATTAATAATTATTTTTGTCCACTGTTGTTCACCTTGAAGACTGATAATGCATCTACTACACCTAAAAGGCAAAGACGGAATTGCTTTGCACGGTTCAGTTCCTTTTTTAAGATTTCCCAAATGCTCATCAACTCTGAGGCCTCTCTCACGTACTTTAAGCTTCCTCTGTTGAATCTGATCATGACTTTATTTGCGGGTTTAGCAAACAGGTCAGAGCTTCGGCGTGCTCAGCATCCTAATGACAACCAGCTCCCTACCCATGCAGCCTGGCAAAGTGCTCTAATCTAAGAAGGTGTTTCTACTTTGGTAATAATCTTTTTTTAATATCAATAACAATTTCAAAACATTTCTGGATGATTTTTGTTTGACTTCTAGAGGGTTTTTTTGCACTTATACCATTACTTTCGCTTTTAAGGCATCCATTTTTAACAGTTCATTTACAGTGTGGCCTAACTGCTTATGATATTTTAAAAAATAAATACCTATTAGGTGAAGGTTTAAAAACAATATGCTGAGCACACAGAGCAATGATTTCAATGACATTTTGTGTGCAGCTGGAACAGAGAGGCTGAATACACACTTTCAGTGGCTGGATTGAAATGACATACCATAATGGCTCCAAAGGAGCTGTTACAATCTGCCCAGTCAATGACCCATGAACTAAGAAGGATTTACTCAATTTGAAACCAATACCTTCTAACATGTTAAAAAATAAACAAACAAACTCTCCTATGCTCTGCTGATCCGCACAGAAATTTCCTCCTTTACTCACAGGTAGTGCACCTATCTTCTGCCTTGTCCTTGTCCTTTTCTCTACTCCGGCTTCTGAAGTGCTTGAAGGACTTCTTAAAATGAGAAAATGCTTTGGACTGCTTTGATATCACTGTCAATGGCATTTTCAGCCCCTGGGAAGAAGGGTGGGACATTTACAAATTAATGTGTTTACTCGTGATTTTAGAAAAATCTCTTTTCGTACCCAGCTGAACCACTGACATGAGAGCAGCTTTGAACTAATTATCAATTTTACCCAGTAGTTTTGCTCACTGTCTGAAAAAGTGGATTTACTAACTACTACTTCTTTAAACATGAATTCAGTGAGGAAAAAAAAATCTACAAATGGCTTTGATGTGTAAAGATGTGGCCGGGATAGCAATCACATACATGGGTAACTAGAACTTACTGAAAACTCTCCCATGGAAAATCCCTAGGAAGCCAATATACTCCCTGTAAACGGGTAATAACAGACTTACTTTTCGGCATGAGGATGAATCTGTTTTCCTCTTTGTTTTAAAGACATGACACACTACGAATTTTCTAAAAGAGCTAAGCGGGTACGATAGCACTGTGATTCCTTAATTGTTCATTGGCCGGATATAACAACCTCAAATGATGCCAAGTCTTGTGAAAAATATTTGCCCTGCAGAAGGAATGCCTGGTACCTAGAGGTGAGACGGTGACTAGTCTAGTCTGGATGCCTACATTTGACTTGGTGAAATGTAGATGTTACGCCTAAATATGAGCATGCCTAAGATATTTTTTTTATATATCAATTAGTGTTTTAACTGTCTAATAGTCCAGATCATTAGTACAGTTATAATAAAATGACACAATGCATTTTAGGTCTGAGTTCTGCTGTTTGTCACATGGATCTGGAACATATATTTAACCTGTACAGTGTAAAGAACTGTATATGTATATTTAGGACAGAAAAAAAATCTGAAATCCTTAACTTTAATCCAAATCACTTATCTGATATTTGCACAATATCCACAAGCAAACAGTAATTTAGAGACGACAAAGGCTGCTTGCCATATTTATTCGTATGAATGTTGACAAAACTTTATATAATCATCAGGAAAAAAACATATCTTCTTCCTACAGGTACTTTATGAGAAATATTATTATACCACAAAACATCGCAATACTCAATATGAACATACACATATTGAAATACTAAGTAATACTGAGAAATTTAATAATGAGGTCTTTAAGCTCAGGATGAGCTTTGACTTTTAGGGTTGAACTAGGTGATCTCTGGAGGTCCCTTCAAACCACAATTGTTTCATCAGTCTATGATTTTGCAATTCATAGGTGCTTGGAGGACGATGAACATACAGGAAATTAATAAGTGCTTAAGACACAGGACACTAGTTAATATACAGAAAAAAATAACCAGCTGAGCAATACAGTTGTGAAAGAGAGGATGTAAGGATCCTAATATTTCTGCTAATCCTTATGTTCCAGTTGTAAAAAAAAAAACCAAAAACAAAAACCCAGAGGATATGTCATTAACATCAAACCCCCAACATATGGAGCTACAGTACACATAGTATTAGTAACAGTCCATAATTCTTCAGAAATATACTTACTTTCCTTTACTACGTCTTAAAGCTTCAGCAGTTGTAGATGGAGGTGTTACACAGGAAGAACTGAGAGAGGCATAAAAATTATTCCAAGTCATAAGTTGCCTGATGTCTGTTTACTAGAATCTGAAGTCAAAATAAACTATTACTCATGCCAGAACAGGTTGACAGTTTCAATGAAGTACTTGACTTAAAAGAACTTCCATCAGCTATGATACTGGATTTTATACCCGTAATACATAAAAAAGGGAAAAAGTAAGATCAATACACTGTAGCTTCTTCAGACCTAAGTCTTTTTGAATTGAGATATAAAAGTTGGTAAAAAAAAATTGAGAATATTTATAAAAAATACATAATACCAAATATTGGCATTCTCCCTAAGTAAGGAATCCCTGTTCATTCGGATTAAAGAGCTGTTCTTCATCATGAATTATTTATTCTTAAAAATGATTACTAGTTTTTCCCAAGTATTAAAAAATCCACACAAATCCTATATGCAACTTAAAATCTCAGCAAAAAGTGTGTTTTCAATCTAATCACACATTTTCAACCCTTAGCTAAAAATAACCCAGCACTAGTGGTAATTTTTAAATGGACTTACATTTTTTACCAGAGCCCCATTTAGTGAGTTGAGTATTGTTCTTAGCTAATACCTACTTTCATATGTAACTTTTCAAATATAACATATGCGAAGTGGATCCGCCTATTGCAATACCTGTATTTCCTGACTATAAAAGGAGATGGCATCTGCTGTCCCACTTTTTGACTTTGAAAATCTGTTCCCTATGCAGCAGGGTGGTGGCAGGGTGACTATTCTGCTGCATGGTGACTTCTGAGATTCTGAAATTTGCTTTTATCCTCCACTGGAAGGAAAAGAGAAGCCTTTGTGGAGCGCAGTATTAGATTGATGTTCAGGACAAACCCAGGGCTTTCAGCGTGGGGTGCGCGTTTTTGTCCCCTTGTGTCTGAGGGGGTTTGAGCTGTTTTGAATTGAGCAGGATAATAATTTGCTCTTCAGCCTTCCTTAAGTTTGCACGCTAGCCTTCAGACGTGAGGGTCTTGTCACTTCTCTCTTTCCACTGACATTCCACCTTGCCTGTGAAACCGTTACCAGGAAAAAGTAAAACACGCTGGAGGTGTTAAAGTTGCCATTCAACATAAATGTTATGGCAAATTCTGAAGTTTGCTTCATTAAAGGAAAACAAACACTTCTGGTCACCTGGGGAGCATCGCCTTGGTTGTCAAGCCAAACGCAGGCAGAAAAGGATCTGCACCAGAGAAGAATGGGGTAATACTCTCACCCATGCGAAATGGCTTTATTTGTCTGGATTAAGTGTCTTTTTTGAAGCACATAATGGGTTTCTTCCCATTACGGGCAGTAGGATGGCATGCGAAGTGCTTTAGTTCTGCAATAATTCTTTTTTTTTCTATGATATACTGTTTTCTTATGTTCTTTCCTTATACATCAGGTTTTCTTTCTGATATTCAGTGGAAAAACAAAACCTTCCAATGAAGAACTATCAGTCTTGCCCTTTCATAGAAAATCAATATCCTTTATGGTTTCTTCTTCTGCTTACTTAGACTTTGTCAAATGTATAATATGCCCCAGATAGCCCTTCTGGTGTTCATCAATTATTGTTTTACTGCAAGCACAATAAAAAATTAAAATATGCTTTTATTTGACAAATGAAAGAAGAGAACTTGGACACTTTATTATAGTGCACTTAAAATGGGAATGCTTGAAGGATTTTATCAGCGTTTCTGGGGTTTTGGCTTTGTTGGGTTTCTTTAGAGAAACATACGATAGCACAAATCTGGCTGTTTGAAGGCAAAGAAGTAGGCTGGTATCCCCACTAGGTAAAATCACATCTAGTGCAAATGCTTGTTCACCCAGAATCTGCAATACTAGCAAATGAAGTACTAGCTAAACTCTAAACAAGAATATCCTGCTAACAACCTAGGATAGAAATACTGCTTCAGTTAACTTCCACCAGTTGGGTTCATTGTGTTAAAAATTCAGTTTCAGAGCTGATTGTTTTTCCTCTGGCTCTTTACCCTATTTATTGCATTCTGAGTTGTAGCACCATGTAGTAATGGAAAGCTGCTTTAAGATAAGAAAACAAAAAGAATTGTGACCTTGGACTAAAGCATATCTAAGTTGTCCTCAACCAGTATACAGAAGTATTTCTATGGCATTTTAAAATAAAGACAGAGAGTATTTTAATGTTATTACTCTCTGACTCATAAAAATCTGAGATTGTTCCTTTTATGTATAAAATGGGACATGACAGCGTTGATTGATACACAAAGTAATAAAAATACAGAGAGGCGAATTGGATATTTGTTCTTGTAAAGTATGAACAAAGGAGTGCACGCAAAGGAAATAAAAGGCAATAAATATAAAATTTATAAAATAAACCAGGATTTTTACTTGTTTCTTGTCTTTCAGAAATGGCTAATCAGACTTTGGAAGTTGTTAGATTAATTAAAATACTATCAATATCAGCCAATATTATTTTTTTAAGTGAATATTTATAGCAGTATTGAAAATTGTCAGATAAGATACATTTCTGACTCAGCTCTTCATGCACTAAATATTGGAAAAGTAGTAATTTTGCACCATATTGAGAAATTCCTGGTATTTTTAATTTGGCTTTTCAAGGCTTAAAGTACTATTTTTTCTATCATGAATAAACAGACAACTAGATTAGTTGACTATGGTTCTTCTTTAGTCTATTATTTCTTACAGTCTTATAAAAAGCTGTTGTTTTCTTTTTCTCCTTAACATTTAATTTCCAGAAAACAATGCAAAACCTTTTTGAAATGACTTGAGTGTGGCCTGGTTATCAATGGGAATGCAATGAAACTAAATAAAAATTGTTGATTTCCTTTCTTATCAGTGAGAAAATGAGAATCCATGAAACGAAACTGACCTTTCCAAATCTCTCTGATTTTACTAATGAAATATACGTTGGGAAAAGAAGCATCACTGTATTCATTAGAGGAAAAAAAAAAAAACCAAAGAAAGAAAGGGCCTATTTCTGCTTTTTGGTATAAAAAATCATCCAGATCTATGATGGCATATTGTGTTTCACTTTGTAGAATTTGTAATTATTCTGAAAGAAAAACATTCTGAATGAAAAACACTGATTATTTAGGGAGAATCCAAAGAAGAACATTAAAAAATGTGATTTGTACACCAAGCTTATCAGACCTAATCATTGTGATTTGGCTAAGTCACACTGACACACACAAAATGTATTAAGTCATGGAATGAATTTTTCAAATTTCAACCAAGGAATTATTTCCCACTGTACTTTTTATGTCACAGAAATTTCTTAGGTCTTCCAGAGGAAGCCGTAATCTCTTACGTATTGCTGGTGAGAAAAGCTGGAAACGTGGGGAATGATTTCCCTTTTCCTTGTCTAGGTCTCACAGAAGGTTGTCAGCAAAGAACAGATAAAAAATAGTTCATAGAAAAACGGGTTTAGAAGGGTTTCTAAGTTGCTATACAGCCCCTCCCCTTATCGCAATGTGAGTTTAGTTATCAACAAATATTTCTTATCTTATATTCTTGAAAAGATTCTTCCACGGGGAGTCATGGCCTCTTCAGGCAATCTGTTCCAGCAGGTTTTCAAGCAGTGAGCTTAGCTAGGCTCACAGTTAGTTTTATATGCTGAGTCTGAAGTCCTGCTCAGTTGCCTCGTACCTATGGAATCCCAAACACACCCCACTCTGAAGGGCAGTACTTTGGCAGTGAAATGCCGTTCAGGTGGTTCCTTGGCTTCCATAGCTGAGAAAAACCTCAGAGACCTTTGCGTATCAGCTAGGAAAAAAAACCCCTTGATCTCAGATATGTTTTCAGTTTGTGCTTTCTTCACATCTACTTTTTGAATGTGGCTGGTGTTTCCAATTGTATAATCAAAACCCAAATGTCACACTTTTGTAAAGTAAAATGTCTTGTCTGCATTTTAAGGTTGGGGGTTTTTTTTTAGCATTACAAATATAATAGCCCATGCCTG
This sequence comes from Elanus axillaris, assembly GCA_026212715.1. Taxonomy (NCBI): domain Eukaryota; kingdom Metazoa; phylum Chordata; class Aves; order Accipitriformes; family Accipitridae; genus Elanus; species Elanus axillaris. The sequence goes on along the minus strand of JANZLQ010000013.1, from coordinate 3,112,879 downwards.
AGAAATCATGATTTACTTCACCATAATGATGAAACCAAAAAAGTAGAGTTGAAGACAAATCATTGGGTAACAACAGATTTGAGATTTTGGCATTCAAATATTCCACAAAGCTGCAATTTAGGTCAGAGCTTGATAGTGACACATGCCAGAAAAAGAGAAGAAATCTCTTATAGTCATTCTGCAGTGCCTTTTTGGGAAAGGGCAAGCAACGGTGACACAGCCCATACATTTTCATCTCATTACTTTTGTTCTGACCACAGAATTTATCCCCTGATTACTATAGAAAGAGCTAAAGTATGTGGTGGTGCTTAATGTTTTCTTCTCTTTTTTTTTTTTTTAAATTTATTTTTCTCCCCCTAATCTTAGTATTTTGTGTTTGCTGCGTTGACTGCTATTGAACACAAAGCTGATGATTACATACAACTATCCCGGTCTTGTTCTTGAGTTGCGATAAGCAAATTTAAGTCTTTAAATTACGTGTCTTTTAGTCTATGCATCTTTATAGATGCTATTAATGATGTGCTTATCTACTCTGTGATTGTGTGATTCTCCTTCCCACTTGTAGGACATACCCTCAGAAGAGTTGCTTCAGTTGTGCTCACCTGGGCTGTGTTGAAAAGGACTCGCTCATTCAATTCTTCAGAAGACATCAAAATCTCTTGACGGTTCCACTGTCTTACAGAAGTGCTATGGTAGTGGTAGTTTGGGGCTACAATGTTTTTTTTTTCAAATATTTTTCATGCTCATATATGCCATAGGTGCTACAAGCGACACTGACCTTTCAGAAGAAAGGTAAACTAAGCTGGTTTAAAATTATGAAACACACTGAATTCACCATGTACATGAGAAGTGTCGATGCGTGTTTCTACTCTTATAAAGCCAGTCAAGCATGAGGTTGTAGAAAAAAGTTCCAGTTCAAATCCTGTAAAATTTTAAGGTGATATGGTGAAAGTTTTCCATTTCTGCTTCGGAATTCTGTGTGGCCTGGACAAAATTGCTGAAGAACCTATGCCAAATATAATTTTTTATTTTACTTATAAATATTTAATCCATTTAGAGCAAAGCTCAATTTGTAGGTGTAGACTACTGTCTTTCTTTGATACAAGAAATTAAGAACATTACTTCAAAGATAAGAATTTTGGGGGTTTTCTTCCATTTTTGCACTTGACAATTTTTTTTTTTTAAATCAGCAAGAGAAAATACTTATTAAAATTTATGAAGACTGAGTGGACAGCCTAGATAGTTCATGTTTGGATAATTTTATTTGGGCAGTGTTTTCTCAGAGTGACATTTATAGCCATCAGCACTTAGATTCCACTTTCAAGCCAAACTGAGAGTGTCAGTAATTGGTGTACCACGCTGCCATGTAGCAGCTCGTGAAGCACAGCTGGCTAAAAAACAGCATTCTAGTTTCCAGAAAATTTCTTTAAAAACAAAGTTTTTTGTTCTGAATCAGCCCAAAATGAACAAACAAAAAAATTTAGAATTTCCTCTGAGCTGGAAGCTTCCCAAATTTTGCAGCTGCTCAGTGAAATGAGCTCTGAGCTGTAATACTGGCAAGAATGCAAAACCTGTCAAACTGCATGTACTGATTGTAAGATGCACAGTGTCAACTCCCTTCTCATAATTGCCTCATATATTTCTAGAATGGTACCTTGGCCTTTCTCCTTTTCCATGACTTCACATGCCAGAAAGAGTTAGTTGGTGGTTTGTTAATCTGGTAACCAGCTGCTCCTTGCACATGGGTCAAGGGATGGACAAGAAACCAGGGCTTTGCACAACAGCTGGGGCAGTGCTTTTCAGGGAAGGGTTTGTGCTGAAAAGACCCCCTAGAAGACTTACTATTTGTCTGCTGTGCGTCTTAAAATGTCTCGTATCGTCTAACCGCACGTGACTGTCCAGTTGTGCTACATCGTCCGGTAATCTAATTACTCTCCCAGCACATAACTTGATGCAGCACATCCCCCTGAGCTGAGGAAAGTGAAATTTAATCAGCAGAAAATACACTTTTAGCTGGGGAGGTGAGGGAGTTCCCCATTTTGAGTTATTCTCATCTGATATACTAAACTTTGGAATGTGGGGACAGTTTCTGGGACTAAGGTATTCTCACTGTAATACAGCAGGCAATAGATGAATTATCAATTTCTGACAATGACTCATTTCTGACCAAATTTTGTTTCCTTAGAAAATGTATGAAGATCTGCACTGCAGAAATTTAAAGAGATTCAAAGGAAGAAGCAGCTAATAGTATCAGCGTCACACGTAGGAAGCTGCCAATCTCCCGTCCAGAGGAAGAATCAGTGCTGTTCAGGGCTTTTGGAACCAGGGGGAAAGGACAAGAAGCATCCATAAGAGAGCACAATTGCACATTTATAATATGCACACATCCTGATCATCCCATTAAAGTTAATTCTGTTATTTTATGGTCATTTAGCTGAAGGTGTATTCAAGAAGCCATTTTTAGGATGTGTTTGTATCAAGAGAAGATGCTGGCTAAGGGAACCGGAATTTAGGAACTATGAACCACAAAACTGGAACCATGACCTAAAAACCACAGTGAACTTATTAATGTAAAAAAAATGGAGGACAAGTCTGGCTTCATGGGAAAAGAAGAGGAGAAGAACTCAATAAAACACATCAGATAGACAGCCTAGGGTAGCCTGGTGGGGTGATCTGAATGAAGAGAAAAGAAAATTGAGCTTGATACAAAGGACAGAGAGGAAGCAGAGAAGGAGCTAAGGGAAGAGAGAGCAAGAAATGGCATCAAAGCACATTCCCTTATTCTGTTAAACCTTGCTTCACAGAATTTCCTAAAAGTTAGTATCAGTTACAGAGCTAAAAAAGACACAGGAGTTAAGTGGCAAATTGAAACGAGAGTAGTAATATTCTTCAAGATTCACAAACTTGATTTCTGCATTCCTCAATGAACAATGATATATTTTTCTGTTGTATCATACACATTTTTAACACATCAGGTATTCAACGTTTCTTAATGCATCTACCTTGAACTTTTCTGTTCTGATACCACATTTTAAAAAAGATACGCAGTAACTAGTCCCATTTCTGATATGCCACACTGAAACTTTTGCCTTTCAAAATTCAACCTTGCACCTTAAAAAGCTTTAATTTTCTTAATGCTTCCCTTATTGTCCATTCATCATAGTCTTGACAGAAAATTTTGGGTTAAAGTACTTTGGTAATAGACTAACACAATAATTCTACTTAAATATTACTTTTCTCTTTTATGTCAGGTGTGGTCTATTTTTCACAAAATATGGTTAAAATTCAGAAACGTTGTTCCAGAAAGATTTATTAGAGAAAACTCTAAGGGTTTTATTTGGTGCAAACCCGTGATACACCGTGGTGCTCTTAAATAACACAGGGGCGAAATGCATACCCAGAGAAATCAGTACTCTTGTCCTGTTGTTCAGCTATCGGACCTGAACACATGTTTCTAACAGGAAATATTTTCTCTCTGGTCTAAAATATTCTATTAACTTCTGAGCACTTCAAAATCCCTATCATTCCCTGGTTTTTTGGAGGTAGCAAAAAAACCACCTATGAAGTTAGGCCACCTAAAGAGCAACAACAAGGCTTCTGAGAGGCATCCGTAATTTCCGTGTCAGTTGTAAACAATTTAAAAGTGTCAGACTTGCAGCTCAAATCAGTCCAACAGATATTGGATGTCCAGAATAGTCAAACGTATATGAGATCAACCTTCTAAAATTATTTCTGTATCATACAAAGCTGTAAATCTGTTTATATAATTAGAAATAAGATTTTGGCACTGCCATGTGAAGCTTTACAATCTGGAATGTAGAGTCTAATTCCACTTGTTACAGATTCAGTGCATTATAAATACAAGACCCTAGTTAAACTTGCAATTACTAGTTTTATCTCCTTGCCTTTATAGTTTCCTGCTGAAGGATAAAAATAACAGGAGTTCTTGAATTTTGATTGTAGCTTTGATTCTTGTTGACTGTTTTGGTCTTGGACAAGCCATCTGTCTTCAGGTTGAAGGTACACTGCAAATGGATCGAGCCCTCTCACTTGCAGTTCCTGGAGACTATAATTCTGAAGTGATCATGATGACATAGGTCAATCTATCATCACAGTATTTTCAGTATAACTGCGTTTAATCAGTACTCACCTTTGTCTTTGGTAGATGTGACTAGCTAGTGAATACAGTTTAAAGTAATCCAGATGAAAGAAAAAACAAACCCAACAAACAAACAACAAAAAAATGAAGACCACATGGCATTTATCCTCAAGAATTCTTATGTGTATATCCAAGTGGGTCGCCTGTTGGCAATGGTTTTGGGCATTGCTCTTGTTTTGGGAAGAAATGGCTAGAAGTAGCTAGGTCTTTGAAGCTTATTATATTTACCAAAAATATATATACAAAATCCCGTTTCTTTCTACATAAGAAGAATCAAACAGCTGGAGACCATTGCTTTGCTCAGATTCCAAGACATGTTCTAGCCAGCACTTGTCCCAAAGGTCTTTTTGCAGGATACTTTTCAAGTCCGCATGCATTTGTATCCAGCATTTCTAGCCACGTGCCTCCTTTGTGCTTATGTTTTTATTTTTACAAACAGAAGCAGCTTCAGCAGACAGCATTTGGCATTTTGAAGCTAACCATCATTTCCATAAGCTTTCCCCTCTGCTTTTAGCCCCAGTGATGGGCAGGTACCACTCTCACCAGTTTCAATATGATTTAACCCAGGTTCAAGCATCAAAGAAGGAAGATGTGTATATGTACAGGTTACTTTATATGAGGACCTGTGTACTTTTGAGGAAAATATTAACAAGAATATGTGATAATGGTCATATATTTAGCAGAAGAAGGGGGAATAATGACAAAATAAATTACTGCACTCTTTTTGTCGAAAGAGATATACTGAAACTTAAGCTAATGACACTGCAGGCAGTTGAAAGAAAAATGGCTTTGCTCTTCATTGGTGTACAGAAATATTGCAAACGTGTCCTGAAAACATGAATTTTCTTGCACAGATAAGAAACTATAGGAAGAGGAAATGCAGCGTTCTCTTTATGAGAATCATCTTCAACCACAGTGGTAATATAAACTCTTAGAGACTAAATGTAGAAACAAATTATTAGGGCGGAGCGTGGCCAGATACCCATATAAAGAACAAGATGTTTTACGAAGATCAGTTGGTAAACAGCTGTTAATTAGCTGCTCCTATGGGTACAATCTAAGCTTTTTTTCTTATTTCACTCTTTCAAAGAGGTATTCTTCTGAAAAATGTTGAACGGTCTTTCCCAAATCAGGTTCCACATTGTTGCAGCAACACATAAACTAGTCAGAAATGACAGAGAATAGCATGATCATCTCAGTAGCGCAGAAATTCAGAACTATCTGCTCCTTCAGTCTGGTGTTTTAGATGATGCAACTTTCAAGTGGAAAGTTTAATTCCAGTGCCTAGCTCCTACACATATAAATTCTGAACACTTTTTTTCCCCCAGTACCATCATCAGCATCTAACAGATGTCTTTGCTGTGGCTTTGCTTTCTTCAATCTTCTTCCTAAATATACGAGACAACTGTACATATTAATGACTTCTACCTCTGCCATATTATTTTAATGTGTTATTATTTAGTGACAGAGAAGCTGCAGAAGAAGAAACCATTGTGTAGGTTCCTCTGTAACTTGCAGTATATTTTAATGGAAGCTACTTTCAGTGCAAAGCTGGCACTGACCAGTTGGAAATGACCAACTGCTCTTGATATGATGTCACAAGATCCCTGAATCTTCTTTCGTATAGGTATAATTATGTAGGATGAACAACAAAATACACGGGAACTGTTTATTAATTGTAGCTTGCAATCAAAAGAGAAGCTGGAGAAACGACAAAAGCACTGCCTTTGAGAGGCAGCTAAACAGAACTAGTACATTTTCCTAAGTAATTTCCTTTTGGGACACGCCAATATTTACTGAGACGTCTCTGTAAGACGCACTTAAAAGCAGTACTGACAGATTTCTTGGTCTTGCTCTTCAGGGAAGTGTCTGAAAGCAGCTTCAGTCCCTGTTCTTGCAGCAGCTAAGCTCTTTCCTTTACCAGTGATGGGACTCACCTAAAAATAAGGTTGTCATACTGTGAATTGGGACAGTAAAGGTCTTTCTTGGGGAAAAAAGCTCATGTTCTTGACTAGGAGAGAGAACAAAGGATCAAAATGGTCCTACAGGCAAACTCAGTGATTCAGAAGCTGAGAAGAAGGCTATGGCTGGAGATGGGCTCGTTTGCCATTTGGAATGCGCGTGTATGTGTGTGTATGTGTGTGAGGGTTCAGGTATTTAAACATACTCCTTTCCTTTCTCTGCTGAACAAAACCAAATAACCTTGTGTCAACGGAAGAGAATTTAATAAATTTCAGCCTCATTGACCTATTCTCTGCCCTGCACATATACCACATATGCAATTCTGTTGTTCCATAATAGACAATGCTGGAAGAAAATAGATTAGCTATTTATGCTCAGCCTTTATTGTTCAAATCACAGATATTATCCACAGTATTAATTTAATCATTACAGGTTTTACTTTATTTTGACCCGCAGTCTTAAGCTGATGGCGACAGTTGCTTTTACAATTAATGTGTGGACAGAATGAGATACGTAACATCAGAAGACATACAGACAAAGGAAAAATAATAGAGCAAAAATAAGAAACCACGGCAAGATTCTTCAAATTATAATACACAGAGTTAAGAAATGCCTTGAGACATTCTCAATAAACAGCAACCATATTTCATTTTAATTCACATCAGAGAGGGAGACCAAGCCTGAAAGTAGAATATCCACATTTTGTCAGACAAACACATCTGATATCTTGGCTAAGAACAAAAACAAATTTTTCATGATTTAGCAGCTGCTGCTAGACACATAGTAGACACAGTCTCTTTGGTATACAGATTTTTTTTTTTTCCTCATAAGTTATCTTTAAACAGATTTTTTCACTCCTCTCAACTTCTGTCCTTTACCAATAATTCTGTCTGGATTTCTAGCAACCTAGAAAAGGCTACATTACTGTGTATTTTTGCAGTAGGTGGTTAAGATCTTGCAACAACCTCCCTTGTTATTATCACATTACATAAAACCTTGCAAAAAAAATATTGAGCATCTGCATGTTAATTCTGTATGGCCAATGGCAAACAGAACATCTAGAAAAAATATCACTTGGACAGAGAGAAAGTCAGTACATGAGCTGTGGTAGGCCATGATGAAGAAGAATTAAGGCTGTCTGTGTTTGACCACCCCTACAGGAAAAGTTAAGATATAAGGTCTTCCTCATGTTTCATAAGATGATATAGAAAATGTGTTCCATTTTACACCCACATTTTCTCTTTTCTGACAGACACGTTAAATAATTAAGAAACCCACAAAGCCCCCCAAAACCCCACAACCAAGAAAATAAAATTGCAATGGTCTGTTTCAAGGCTTTTACAGATGTAACAAAATTATGCTAAAAATGATGATTAGAAATTTAGAGTGTAATTTATCATTTCCCATCCAAACACAGCATTTGGACATACGTGTTGAGGCAGAATTAAGCTTGATATTTGAAGAAGATAAGTATCTTGTTTATAGTAGTAGCAAAGCAGCTGTTAGCAAGATAAGAAACTTCTGTTACTGTGGAAGGAATGAGATGTCCTAAAATGGTCCTTATAACACCTAAATTATTATTTACCAGGTGGGCCTTTGCAGTCAGAAGTGACCATGCCTTTTTGCCATGGTTATTTCCTATAAAACAAAAAGAGAAAACTAAGACCAAAACAGAAACCCTGAATTTTTATGTGGCAGATAATTCTTTACATAAGAAAAATGTTAAGGATAAATCTATGGGGAGGTTGAATTGGCTGTTATCAGCAGTTGGCCATGGATAAAACCTGAGCAGTATGAAAAGTTTATCTTAAGCCAAAGGAAGATATTAATTTAATATAAAAGTATGGCGATTTTTTTAAAAAACATAATCTGTTTAGGCATTTGTGGAAAGTCTGCAAAAACATGTGTTTTAAGATACCTTGGAGACAGTATGTCTAAAGCTTAATAAGTAAAGCTGTTCACACATTTTTCTACTTAAATGCTGTTCTGCTTTAAGATGCAGGTTTTCTTCTTATTTTTAAGGCAAATAATAATATCTGGAATAGTGATATAAAATGTGGGAGTTTTGGATTGTGTTCACAAACAAATTAGTGATCTAAGCAAAAGCTGAACATATCTCCCTTAATTCTATTATTTCCCTCAGCCTATTTGATTTCAGATTTTTTTTTCTTTTAGCATTGGAAAATGGTCTTATGGCAAGGTCTTATGGAATTTTTAATTGTTACACCTGATTTTTTTAGTCTTCTCTTTGAATGAAACTTTCGGAACACAATTTAGATTATGATTTTAAATCTCAAAGGCAAGCCTAGAGAACTTCTGCATGAATAAATTTGAACTAAGGATTTTCTGGGTTTCATATAAAGACATTTAAAAGTCTCTGAAGCCTTTACAAGAGATATATTTAATTCAGGCACTGAGTGCTTATTTGAATGTTTAAAAAGAGGTTATAAATAAGTTTAAGTATTTTAGTGGTATACATTTTTCTCAGGCAATATCTTTTATACAGTATTTTATTGACTTTAATAAGTGGGAAATGATTGGAGCTATAATGAACAGTTTATGCTTGAGTGTACAAGGACCCTAGGTATTTATAAATGACAGGTCTACAGAATACCTATGAATGAAAATGACCCCAGGTAACTGAACACTGCTTGTGCTGCAGGTATATAGTCAGCCAAATAATGAAACAAAACCCACAGAGGACTCTCAACATACTTGACATGAAATAATTTATGATTACTGCTGGAGTAAAGGAAGTGACATTCAGATTTCCTACAGATCCATTGCAGTCTACAGCAGAAGTTGTATCTAAAGCAAGACAATAGAATGTTGTATTTCATGTAGAACATGTAACATGCACATGGTGTATAAAATTAGGTATCTACAGCAATGAATATTAGACTGCCTACTAGTTTCTTAAGTTTATTTGACAGAGAGCGTGTAACCATACAAAACAAACCTTGTTTTACTACTATAAATATTCAGACACACTGATAAATACTCATGACTCATTCATGTGACCTGACATCAGATGGATTGTTTTTCAGAGACTGCATTATATATGTGTGCTCAACCTGTCAGCCTGCTAGGCAGAATCACTATCATAAGAATGATTACATTTTCTTTTTAATAAGTCAGCATTATAACATTATCCAAAGGCAGAAAAAAATCCTCTTCTCTCCCAAATAATAGCCATGAACAGAATATAGAAACAAAAAAGCCTTCCCCTGTAGGCTTCACCTACCGAGATTTCTCTACTCTTTTCGCATTATTATAATTCTTCCATACTTCCTCCTTTTTAGGCTGAACATAGAACTGATTGTCACTCTCACTGAACTGCTCACTGTGGTTGTGCAGCAGCAGAGATCACAGCCAGTGATCTCAGCTAAATGAAGACTAATGCCCAGATTCGGGCTAGGCAACTCAGGTCAGTATGCTGGCAGAAGACCCGCGAGTTGAAAGTCTTTGAGCCTGCAGAGAACTGCAGGGAATTCCCTGAGAATCAAGTAGTCTTATACAGCCGGATCAAGGACACAACCATAATGAGACAATTCAGCCACTGGGTGTTCTACACTTACACACTTCTTTTCTTTTTTTTTTTTTTTTTTAATTTCCCCCCAAAGATTTTTCTTTTTCTGTTTTCATATAAATTCTCTGGTCACAAGCTCTTCAATACTGTAAATGTTGGGGCTGCCAGAATCTCAGAAATCTTTTTTCTAGATGAGATACAAGTGCATGATGCAGAAAGTGCCATGCATAGAAACATATGGCCTTTCTAATATGAAAGCTGTTGCAGCTCCCTCCAGCATCTCGCGGGGACCTCTCTGTTTGCCGACTACTCCAGAGCACAGCTGTTCATATACTGGGCAATGGCCAACAGCTCTGGGGTCCTCCCGTCTCCTTCAGGGACCCCAAAGCATCCAGTCACCAGAACACTTCCCTGCTGGCTTCATCACTCAGACTCCTTTATTTAGGCAATATGAAAAGTAGAAAATGAAGCAAAATCCAACCAACCCAACCCAACCCCCTTCCTACTGACTAGGCAGGCACCCATTGCAGAGTAGGCCCAGAGGAGTTCAAATCATCTAGTGCTCTCCTTACATTTGACAGGGTTAATTTTTTTTTAATTTTGTTTTGGTGCTTATTTATTATTAACCTCCCACCTGGCATTTATAGGACATTCATGCTCTCTAAGTGGTTGCACTTGCTAATCAGATGCTTACGCTTCTCCAGCGATTACGGCTGCCGGGGCAGGTGACCTGGAGGCAGGCCGTGGTGGTGGTGCCGGGGGGGACACAGGCCGGAGACAGCGGAGCAGCTCTGGCACTGCTCATTGGGTTCAACCAAGAGTCCAGAACGTCAGGCAGGTCCGTAGTGATGAGGTAGGCCTAGAGTAAAGCTCAAAAGTCGCAAGTTAGGCTCCGGGTCAGAGCCTGGGAGGCCCAGGACTGGGCAGAGGCATACCCGCGGTATTGTTCGGGCAGGGATCGAGGGCGAGAGCCTGAGCAGCTCGCGGGCGCAGGGGAGCAGGTCATCGCTGGGGCTTCTCATGCCCAGAGAGGAGCATCTTCAAAGTTGGCCTCCAGCCCAAGCAGCCGAACCCCGGGGGCTGTGGGGGAGGCACTCAAGGCCCTGAATACATCTAACGCTTTCAAGAACTGGATATAAGACAGTATTAAAGCAGATCAGATAGAAGTAGGTCAATCACGCTTGGCTCTCTTTTCCTAGCGGTACACGTGCCTTGTATTTGGCAGGCCACTGGGCCACAGCCTCCCTGTTTCCTTTTTACTCAGCCAACAGCTAAACCCACGCTCGTCTTGCTTTCAGGATCACATCAGAGTCTCCATTACACATACGGCTGTCACTGATGGTAAGTCACTTAAGGCTCACGTCAGCCTGCAAAATTATTGTTTTCTTCTTTCCATGACAAAATATAAGTCAGTGTTTCCTCAGAAAACAGCAATAGATAGGTAAGTGAAAGGAATGGGTATATGCACGTGTGCGTGTTTGTGCGGGCACACGTGTTTGTGTTGTTTCAATTACTTTAAACTCCCCGGTAAACCCTTCTGTCTGAGGAACCGAACTTTGATAACGGTGTAAGCTATGTCGGTACGGCTAGGTTATTGTGCTGATGTCGCAATCTTTATCTCATATGCAACATTTACAAATCATAATTAATGCTAGCACTTTTTCTTCATCTGAAATCATTTGGTATATGTGTTTAAGCCTTTCTGAAGAACTCTCTCTTTTTTTTCTTTTTTATTTCCAGGTAAAATTGAAAGCACTATCTCATAACTGGGTTTCCGTACAGAATTTCCCACAGTTGGTGGGGTCTTCACCTCCATGGGGGACTGGTCACCAGTGGCCTATTGCAAGGCAGGGAGGCAGCAAGGACATCTGAGGATATGAGCTCATGGTAAGAGGCATGCAAAACAGTGGACTGACAATATGCCTGCTTCCTTTTCGACTTCTGATTACATTTTCATATTTGATTTCTTATCAAAGTTGGACACAAACCCTGTGATGCTTTGCTCAAGCCCATGGATGCAGAAATACATTCTGTCTACAGTCAATCTCCCATCTTCTTCCAGAATGTGGTAGAAGTTCACAGTTGTCTGAGGAAACTGGCATATATTTTGTTTTGCTTTTCCTTAGCTACCAGAATTAAGGGCTATACTGCTTTCCTTCTTCGTTTATACCTTACTTGCTTCTTGGCCTAGATTCTATTGTGTGATTTAAATGAAAAAATTACTATCAAAGACACTTCATGTTTATTTATAATTCAAGTAAAGGCCATAAACTCTGGACTTTTATTTGTTTTGGGTTTTTTTTTTCTCTCTCAGGTTTGGATGTTTAAGATGAGTGGAATATTTGCATAAATAGGGATTATAAAGTAGACTGGATGCACAGATAAATATTGTTTCATAATTAGATTCAAGATTTACAGCATAGCCAAATAACTGAGGAAGAATATGATGGAGGAAAGTCTGAAGGAAATAAATTATTTGCAGTACACACAAGAAGACAGAATCAAATTAACAAAGGAAATTGAAAATATGTCTTTAGATGGAGTCAAGATTTAAGAACAGGGGAGAAGTTTCAAGTGTATGGATTAGAAAAGATATAAGGTGCAGAACTATACTAGTGTTTGTGGACAGACTGAAGTTGACATAAGACAGAAAAAACAGGGATGAATTTTAAGGGTAGCTCATTCAAGATGATCCTCTGAGACAAATGTTGGGGAGAAGCTGAGAAAGGAAACAATGAACCTGAAGGAGACTAAATCTGTTCTGTGGGCAGTAAAGACAGAAACTGGAGCTCAGGAAAACACCATGTCTTCATCGGTTTTGTGGAATTTCCTGAGGATTTAGCAATAGCTGTTACTTACACAGCCTTTGTCAAGTGTTCTCCCAATACGCAGCTCTCCTAAAATGACCAAGTTGAACAATGTGTGATATTATTTAACAGGGCCCAAGGCAGTGAGATAAAGTGAACTAAATTATTCTGGATCAGAAATTCTGCTATGTTTTTGCACTTAACATCTTATCTACACTTTTAGCAATTATAGATCATTTCCATTTAAAAAATAGCATGTTCCTATACCATTATGCTAATGGTATTTTTTTCTTGAAGTACCTGGGATAACATTCGTGGCTTAATCCGCATTCCTTGTGTAATCTTGTGACCTAAAGTTCTTATAGAAAAAAAAACACTGATAGCCGTACATTAACTAGACTATTTTAATTTAAAGGAGCAAGATCTTCTACATAGGGGAGCATCTGGGCTAAAATAAGTGTAGCTTTCAACCATAAAGAACCTGAAATATTACAACCCCTAGTAAAAGGCAACTGCACTCTAATTAACATGCTCTATAATTGAAGTCTAGTTATGTATCTGTGGGTAAATGAAGCTTAAAAAGGAATCAAGCAAACAATAAAGGAGAAAAAAACCAGTTGCATTGCTTGGAAGAGTAAATCTCTGATGGTAACGGCTTGTATGCTGCAGAAGGTCCAAGGTGCCAGGATGAGGAGAACCTGTTGCCTGCTAACCGTGCCCAGGGATAGTTTATTTTCCCCAGATGTCTGGCAGAGCTTGAATCTCTAGCAAGTGCAGAGTTTAAATTAAATTTTTTTACTCTGTGTGGTCCTTTCTTTACTACTGCTGACATTGGCTAACACGGTACATTAAGAATTCCCATGGCAGCCACAGGAAATTTTGGACACAGGGATGAAATCCACAGCATTGTGCTGTCAGGTTCAAAACCTAAAAATGCCTCTCAAAAGTATTGCTTTTTAAGAAGGAGTAATTAAATCTAAAAAACTGGCTAAAAGTGAGCCACTGTTACCTTTTATGTTCCTGTGTACACTACAAGTGTCAACTGTAAGTATGTAATACAGTACTACAAACACCTTCCAAGTAGGAAAAAAAAACCAAAAAAACAAAACCACAAAGGAATACTGTGCAGCTGTGGAGGACTTTATTTGATCTCATGAATACAAACTTTAGCAGTCATTCGAGGCACAGGGAAAAAAAAAAAAAAGGTTTGGATGAAGTTTTAGCAGATGCAAGAAGAGTTTATCAGGAGACAGGCAATAGGGTGTTTAGAGAAGTTACTCATTTTCCTAAGAGATAAAGTAGGTCAAGAAAAAAAAAATTGTCTGCCTCTTTTATGAAGGAATTTCATGCACAGGTAAAGTATTTACTTACAAGAGAAATAAACTGAACTTGTAGCTAACAGCTATAAGGATACACAAGTGTAAGCAATCCTTCTCTCCTGCAGCAGCCCTAAAATTCCCTTTGACACTGATTGGACATGGCACCTTGCACAGTAAACAATGCTAGAATTACTTCTATTTTCTTGAAAAAACAAACCCAATCCCCTATGGTATTTTTAAGGTAAGGCTAGGTCCAGTCAGTTCCACAGTAATAACCATTTTGTGGGGCAGCCTTTGCTCATCAATATTTGAAGAGAGTAGCTGAGGAAACAACCTGATCATGGCAATGTAGAGAATTTGGAAAGACTGGGTAAAGAGAGGGAGATATTGATTCCTTTCCTAGGTTGCAGAAGTTTGTAAAAGAAAGAAACATTAAAAAATATTGCAACCAATGGAAGATACACCATCTAGGAGATTTTGAGCTTTCTTGGACAGTGCATTAAAGATTAGCTTGCCATTGCTGTGTGGCACTTTGAAGCAAAAGAGTATAATTTCTGCTGCTTCACCTACATCACCTACTAAACTTACTCACTTCAGTGCTTACTAAAAGCATCATTTGGTTGTGTGTGAGAAAGTCTTTTTACACATATGTAGGCTTTAGTCTGTGTTAAGAGCTTAAGTGATGCATCAGCTTCATCTGAGCATAATTTTCTTTGAAGCCAAACCTTAAATTCCTGCTGATAGAATCTGAGAGAGAAGTTTAGTCCTTGAGACTGAGAGTGGTGAGACAGGCACAAAGGTGAAAAAAGACATGGCAGAAAATCACAGCATCAAAGATAGAGGTTCTGTCACACAGGATGAGGGTGAGTAGTTGAGAGAAGCAGTCAAGCATTGCGAATAATCAGAGAACAGCTGGAAAGGCCAAGAGAGACCGTGGAAGACAGGGAGCATTAGAGATAGCTTAAGTGTGTCAGAGTTCAGGATACCGCTTCCTGGAATTCCTAGGAAAAAAAAGATGGGAAACGAGATTTTCTCAAGTGATTTGTAGCTTTAAGGGAGCTTTATTTTCAAAAAAATCTCAGAAATTCAGTTTTCCCTCAGTGCATCTTCTGGTTTTGGAATTTGGGCCTAAGAGTTGTGCCCATCTGTCCTATAGGACCTGTTTCAAAGGTGCTTCTGGGCCTGCAGAGACAAATGACAAGTTTTCTGAGTAGGTATCGTAACACCGTCACTGTTATGTCAGGGAGTAACACCTCAAGGGTGCTCATCCTGGATGCCTGGGCGTGCCCGGTGAATAACCTACAGTGAGAAGCACTCCTGAGTTCCCACAAAACCTACTCGTAGCAGTAAATTGCAGAGCATTCGAGCAGCAATGATACAGCCTCGTGCTGCATCCCAGCACTGGCAAATACTTACGTACGCTGCATGACTTTATGTCCATTATAAAACAGTAGATGCAACTTTTTCATTTTTCCAGGCTTCAGACACAGGAGGAGCAGGGCCAGGGACTTCCCAGGCAGTTTGCTACCCCTTCCGGAGAGGAATACGCTTTCACCAGGACAGCACTACAAAAGTACTGCTATGACACCCACCCTTTCTGTGATCCTTAATTTCGGAAAACAGCTTACTCCCCTGGCAAAAACTCAATGTTTGCTGGAGATTAGCACTGCCGTGCTACCAAAATCCTCATAGGAAGAGAGGATTCAGCGAAAGAGGGCACTAGCTACTCATGGCATGGCTTTCTACCTCCCCTACCTTGAAAGGACAGAATGACGAAAGCCTTGGGTTTTGACGTTCATCATTCAAAATGAACAAGTTAAGTGAGATACATTCAGTTTTCCCTCTGGAAAGTGAAACCAGGAGATAATGGTGGAATTAACTCAGCTTTATTTATTGACCAGTAAGGAAACTGTTTGTAAAGGCTCTTCTAATGCTTTCCTCCATAAATTTTCTGAAAAAAGTATTTACTGTAAATGAATCACGCGTTCCTACAGCTTATCCTGCAACAAACTATTTGTAGCATCAATTCCAAACTTTTTGAATATTGTTAATAAATATTTATTCCCGTTGAAATATTTTGTTCAATCATACTCATTTAGTCACTTATTGGTTTTATGCTATTCAGTGCAGACTGTGGCAATTTTATATCAGCCCATATGTCTGTATATTTTTTCCTTCTGTTTCATTCTCCGCTTTATAGGACTGTATGCTCTTTGAACTGAATCTCCGTATGCCTTTCTGCAACAATTATCATGACTGAAAATTCTGAGTTTGGCCTTTGAAAAACTTAATAACTAAAGGATATTTATGAAAAGCAAAGAGGGAAACAAAGTCAGTCTTGCAATGAGCTTTATAATATGTTAATTGGTGGCAACTGAAGATTAGTCTGCCCCACTTATTTTCTGAACCAGTTCCTGCTTGTGTAATAAAATTGTTCTCCCCTTGTCTATTAGAGAAAATAGAATTGCACTCTCTGGCCCCAGTCTTGCAAACAGCTGTGTCTTCCACTAACAGTTCCATTAACTTCACTGGAACTACCTGAGAACTGACTCAGTTGGGTATGCAAGTGACTGGGAAATAGAAACTTTTGCTCTTACACAGTTTCTAGGTGATTTTCTGTCTAGAATTTTCTTCTCTCCAAACCATCAGCCATTATTGGATCATGCAGCTACTTAACAAAATGGTTTGCATTGCTCATTCTCTAGTATGTCTAATTTGATGTTGATAATGCTCATAATTTATCATATTGTAAAATTTAGTTTTTTGCTGATAGCTACAGCCATCTGAGAAATGCAAATTACTTAAAAGCTGAGCTTTATATAAAAACAAATAGGAAATACTTTCTTGTCCTCATGGATACAGAGAAAATAAGAAAAACATGAAGATAAGTATCAGAGGACAATTAAAAGGATTTGAAGCTTGTTATCATAATTTAGTCTGGTGTTTTGAGACAATCTTGTTATATTCAAAATTTTTTCTCATGATTTCTTGAAATTTGAAGGCTGATGAAGAATCTCTACAGGCTTGAGGAGCGGGCACATTGGAACCTCGTGAAGTTCAATAAGGCCAAGTGTAAGGTCCTGCACACGGGTTGGGGCAACCCCTGGTACCAATACAGGCTGGGGGATGAAGGGATTGAGAGCAGCCCTGAGGAGAAGAACTTGGGGGTCCAGTGGATGAAAAATTGGCCAGGAGCCAGCAACGTGTGCTTGCAGCCCAGAAAGCAATCCCATCCTGGGCTGCATAAAAAGAAGTGCGACCAGCAGGTCGAGGGAGTTGATTCCTCATCTCTACTCCACTCTCATGAGACCCCACCTGGAGTAGTGCTTCCAGCTGGGAAGTCCCTGGTACAAGAATGACATGGGAGACTGGGTCCAGAGGAGGGCCACAAAAATGGTCAGAGGGCTGGACCACCTCTCCAATGAAGAAAGGCTAAGAGTTGGTGGTGTTCAGCCTGGAGAAGGCTCCAGGGAGACCTTGCTGTGATCTTTCAATATATAAAGGAGCCTTATAAGAAAGACTGAGACACATTTACCAAGGACTATAGTGACAGGACAAGGGGCAATGCTTTTAAACTGAAGGAGGGTATATTTAGATTGGTCATAAGGAAGGAATCTTTTACAACGAGGGTGGTGAGACACTGGAACAGGTTGCCCAGAGAACTTGTGGATGCCCCGTTCCTGGAAGTGTTCAAGATCAGGTTGGACGGGGTTTTTAGTAACCTGGTCTAGCAAAAGATGTCTCTGTCCATGGCAGAGGGGTTGCACTAGATGATCTTTGAAGGTCCAACCCAAACCCTTCTATGATTCTGTCATATCGAACTGAAATGATTGTATACTATATATTATTTTCATGAAGTATTGCTCAGAGCTTCCAGAAAGCTTGCTAAGAAGAAGCACTACAAATAGCAGTAACAAAATAGTTCAACCCCAATTTTTTAAACTATTTTTTTGAAACAATTTGCTTTATCATTTACTATTCTCAAAAATATTTAGATTTCTGCATAAAATAACCATTCTCCTTCCTCTTCCATCTACTCTGGTTTTATCCTCTGTACTGATAGTGCATATGACCTGCTTTTGAGGGTCTTTCTGAATGCATCCTCTATCCTCCACGCAGAGATCAGCAGCATGTTGCTGTAGAAAGTTGTGGCCAGGAGCACCTAG
Source organism: Elanus axillaris (assembly GCA_026212715.1). NCBI lineage: Eukaryota > Metazoa > Chordata > Aves > Accipitriformes > Accipitridae > Elanus > Elanus axillaris. Next base: position 3,094,937 of record JANZLQ010000013.1, on the reverse strand, counting down.
TAGGATCAGGGAGAACGGCCTGTTGCACCTGGAGAGGAAGGATGGTGTCATATTTTCAACTGATTCCTGAAAGCTCTATTGGATCTAGGTATGTAGAAACTGCAGTTCTTTTGGATCAAGGTAGGACATACTCATCTGTCCAAATGCAGATATTTCTGTGTATGAACTAGTTACACAAAACTCTCATTATGGAGAGAATCAACAGAAAAACTCAAGGGAAAATGAATCTTATTCAAAAAACAGAGATTAAAGTAATTTATCAGAACTGACTTTTTTGTCTACTAACTGTGGGGTAATTCTAACATGTCTAATTCTGAAAAATGAGCTTACGGTATGAACATCTACAGTTAGGTGAAAGAAATACCATTCATAATGCCTCTGGAGAAGGAGATGGAGACACCATTAGGGAGTAAAAAATTCATAGGAATTTGAGATCTGGGAATGGTAAATTGCCACCAAACTGTTCTTCCAATATCCAGTTTTCGTCTGTGGTTATAAAATTGTTGCATTCAAGAACTACTTCTGCTGACGTGTCCAAGTGTTTTGGTCTTGTTCTGTTAATAATTAGGCTAAGCAGGAATAAAACCTTTCTAATACTGAATATGTGTTTCTATGTATTATACTGCTGAGAAAGCTGTTCATCATAAGCCCTCTAAATTAGAAAAATATCATAATTTTTTCTGGTTCTATAGAGAATACTGAAAATGGTAATTAAAAAAGAAAAAAAAAATCAATGGAATGCCATCTTCCAAATATTTACTCATGGGATACTTCATTTATTTCAGTTATTTGCTGTATAAAGTTGACCATAAATCATAAAAACTTCAAAAGAAGTTGAACAATTTGGCATATGGGTATCAACGGGAAAGTTGGAGCCTATTCCCAGTGCCGCCTTTGAAAGTCTCAACAATACAAGCCAGTACTGTCAATTACTGCTGGTTGTTTTGAGAATACCATTTGGGTAACACAATCGTAATTTCATAAAATCCATCACTCTTCTACTTCATTGCCAGATCTCCAGTTTTCAAAAAACTTTCTCATGCAATTCTTTATTGTCAATATAAAACCTACAGATTAGTGGACTGTATATATGAAATATAATCAGCAAACTGTAAGTATGAAATGAATACAAATAAATTGAATTGAATGTCAAAAGAAATGGTTTGGTTTCTATAGTAGTTGTGTCATTCCATTACACAGGAGATTTATTAAAACATAAGACCACTCCTAACCTTCTGTTCTCATCTTTCTAAAAGAAAATAATGCCAGAATTTTCAGTTATTTTAGTAAACCGGTGTTGAATCTATGATTAGGCCAAACAATGCAGGTCCAGCTTGCTTCAGAGGATGCAAAGTTTACATTTTATGTGTCTGAATGGGGGGAAATATTATAATATCCACAGCCTTATATTTCCCGTATTTTCTGCTGCTCTCTTGCCTATGTTGGCTCGACTGATTTTCCTGACAAAACAGTCAACAATTTTTTAGAATGTGTACATTTTGCCTCTTTTTGCATCATTATTTTGCAACATTATTTAGAATTTCAACACTTTAAAGGATGATTAAAAGCGATTTTTCTTAAACAACTAAAAATGCTCCTTTGCTCCTTCTCCTTCACTATAATGATGATAAAGACCTGTTTCTGTTGAACAATTCTCCTGTTTCTGCAAAATAATATTGCATTACACCCTGAAAGCTTCTTTTTTTCCAAATTAAATGTGCAAAGAATATAACTTCTGCATATTTGTGCTGTGTCTTTTTCCATCTTCAGATAGATTGTTACCAGTGAGCTGACTGTGTGTCAATGAATTGGACAAGACCTTCCGTAAGTATTCATTTCCACAGCCATTTATAAGGTTCCCACATCAATCATATTCAGCGACATCTAATACCAGACAAGCAGCACCAGGCTCTTAACAGACACATGTTCTCTGTGCACGCTGCACTGAATCATGCCTCTGACACCTCATTGCCACACACATTGGAGTTCCTGCTACTTTTCAGTGACCTGTAGCTAAACAAAGTTTTCAAAAGCTTAGTCCACACAAAAAATTTAAGAATTGGCATACCTTTTCTGCAAAAAGACGCCCTTCAGTCAGAGCATAATGCAGATCCGCATCAGTGCCCAGGTGCAATGCACAGACAGATTCTGCTGATTTCATACTTAGTAAATGGGGGGGAGGTACGGAGAGAAAATCGCAAAAATTTTTTGTAGAAGTGGGAAAAATTATCATTTATGTTCAAATAAGGACAAGAGAATCAAGTAGCGTAAGAGCCATTTTGACCAACTGAACTGGGCCTCTCAGTGGTATCAGATTCTGTATACAGAAATGCTCTTTCACATTATTCCTTTCATTTTGAAATATTCCTAATCACTACAGTACTGGTCTGTTGGCACCTGCCTCTGAAATACAGGGAGATGCATTTTACAGTCCAACAGTGTGTATCAAGAAAGGAGGACAACTCTACATTTTTTAATTGTATCTCTGTTCTATTGGAAACCCATTGTGTTTTGGACTGCTTGAACTAAAATGGACAAACAATAGAAAATGTTCACCAAGGAATGATCTACTGGGATTGAGGGCTAAAGTTAATTCAAAAATATCTTTTCAATATTTAGATTCTTTCTTCAATACTTGAGGAGAGTATAAGCTTGAAAATAGTAGTTCTTTCTTAATTTATCTTAAGCTTCATAATGCAGATAAGACATTGAAAGTTAAAACCCACCTTTTCATTTGTTTGTAGTGTGGACATACGCTCTCAGGCAGGGTAAAATAGCCCAAAAGAAGGTTAAGTACTCCCTGCCTGTCAGAAGATGCTATAAACTCTTAAAGTAAGAGGTATTATTTTAGGAGGACATATTGAAAACAAACAAGTGGAAAAGTTCTTGCAGACACTACAGCCTTTTCCTTTTTTTTTTAATAAGGAAACTGCATTGATTTGTACTCCTTCTGGATTTGCTCTGTTTGAAGAATAAATTGGATCTTGAAACAAAGGCCCTGAAACAGATTCTAGAATAACACTGTTTCTGCCCTGGGCTGCTGAAATAGCCCAACATCATGTATATAGTCTTCTACACTATTTGCGTTATTAATTAAAAAAATACATATATATATATATATATTTTGTTTCTCATTTACAAACTTTGACTTAATTTGTGAAATATGCCACAATGAAGAGGCCTGTTCTCAAAAAAACCCGTGCTTTTGAATGTGTGCCATTTGACCAAGATGCCTGTGAAGTGCTATTACAATGTCTAGGCAAGTTCTTGATGTGACACCAAGTCCTGTGAAACGTTCCAACTTTTTCTTCCCAAGCTTATTTGAGCTTGCTGTCAGTTAATTGAAACGGGCATTTTGATAATATTCCCTGTTAGACTTTTGATTCTTTTGGTATAAACACACTTTCTTATAATCACTTTCTATTTGGAAATGAAAAATTCAAAAATCTTTAAAGTTATTAGTTATTTTCTTTCTTTAGGGTTTTTTTCTTTTTTAACATGTGAAAAATTTCCCTGGTTTTAGGGTATGGAGGGGAGGATTGCATGCATTTATTTTCCAAGTCTTAATTCAACATTTAGTGAACAAAGCTCAGATTCCAGGGAGTTCGAATCCCTATATGACTAACATCAGGCCGTATCATAAAGAGTGAAGTACTCTATTTATATTCTTTTCTGCTCTTCAACTTTCCTTATTGACACTTAGCGTCTTACCATTATTGCATTGTGCTTACATCTGACCCTAGTTGTCATAAAACTGACAGATCGAGTTTGTTGCTTTGTACAACTCATGATGAGCTACTTGACAAAGAGTATCAGCGTCCATTGTTTTCTTGTATGATTCTTTGTGTGCTTCCTGAAACAAGCTTAACTATATCACATGTTGGAACTTTAAGCTTCTTTCACATTTTCTTAGAAATTTATAAAAATCATGATTTTCTGGAAGGTTGGAGGGACAATTAGAATATCTACTCTGACGTCATCTGTAATAGGGGCCACAGCCCTTTTCTTGTAATATTGTTCTCTATCACAGCATCTGTAACTAGTCTTTGCTTAGAATATTCATCATTATTTAGTTTATTATGGAGCTTTAAAAGAGTAACCATCTTTTAACAGAAGTAAAAAAGGCTGACAGACAGAAAAAAAGTAAAGGTTCCAAATAGAATTTCATTTAATTTGCTTGAAAAGAGTTATTCCACAAGATTTTTAAACTGTGACTTTTCATTCTGGGGACATATTCGTATTAGAACATGTATAGTTTGGTCTTCCTTGCCTAACTGTTGACATTTTATCAGGATGGAATGTACTGAACCTGCTTGCTTATCACATTAATTTCTAATGCCATCACAATATTTCTTTTGAAAAGATTTAACACATTGGAAAACCAGACATTTGCTCTGTCTGAGTAAAGATATTTCTGAGCTCATATCAAAATAAACTGTTAACTGACAGTGGCTTCACCTGTGATATTTTTTCTAAGGTTTAGGTATCATAACATGTATTTAGTTACTGATAGGATTATTCCTGCCAATGTACAAATGACACTGTTGAGTCCAATGAACTCTTAATGAACATTTGTTATCATCTACATACCAAAGGATCCTGCTTTTCTCATACATGCATCTAAGAAATATCCCTGAATTTTAAGGAGTTAACTTCTGTATTCTAATTCTGAAAAACTTCACTTGTGAATTTCTATTTGCTGCTCTCCAGTGACATTGACATGCCAGGGACATATTTTCTTTATGAATAAATCAGTGAAAATAACCCTCTAGCCTCTCGATTTGAAGAAAAACTTTCAGGTTGCTCAGTGCAAGTGTTTTATAGAGCCAGTCGGTATCTGGCCAATAGCCTAAAACTCTTAAGTTTTTTGTTTTAATGATACCGTTTTCTTTTTTACTTCAACCTAAAACACTCTCAGTGATCTGTGTGATCCTTATGGAATTTATCTGATTCACGTCAGTGTGGAGGAGTATTTCATGCTTCTCAAATTCAGCTCAGCCCTCCATACTTGGCTAGAAAGTTTTGGTGGGTTGACCCTAGCTGGCAGCTAACCCCCACACCGCTGCCCACACACCTCTCCCCCAGCAGGATGGGGAAGGGAATCAGAAGATTAAAAGTGAGAAAAATCTTGTAGGTTGAGATAAAGACAGTTTACTAGGGAAAGAATAATCTGCATGTGCAAGCAAAGTAAAATAAAGCATTCATTCACTAACTGCCATCAGCAGGCAGATGTTTAGCCATTTCTAGGAAAGCAGGACTTCTTTGCATGTAATGGTTACTTGGGAAGACAAAGGCCATAACTCCAAAATCACCCCCTTCCTCCTCCTTTCTCCAGCTTTTATCGCTGAGCATGACCTCAGATGGAATATCCCTTTGGTCAGTTTGGGTCAGCTGTGTCTCCTGCGGGACTGGTTCATCGGCAGCTGAGCACAGAAGCATCTCAGAGGGGTCCATATCCCCTGACAAAGCCTTGCCCAGACATACACGGACAGAGCGCTTGTTCCAACAAGCTCATTTATTGGCATCTTTGTGGTCGCTCTCGCGGTGGTAACAGAGGTCTCCGCTGCAAGCCTCCTTGCAGCCATATCTTCTGCTGCAGCCTGGAGGAACCACAGCTTCTCTACCATCACACACGACAGGTCCACACAGATGCAGGAGTGCCCCTGGTCTGGGCCCACGCTGCCCAGCTCCGGTGGGAGAAGTGCCCGAGGGGTGGTCTCAGGGGCATGAGCAGCAGGCGGTCGGTGATGGTGTCCTTGTGGGCGCTCAGGTCTTGGTAGGTGCTGCCCGCCGCTCGCCTGGCTGGACGCAGCCTGCTCAGAAAGTTTTTCTCGGGAAGCGCGTAGCACATGCAGTTGAGTCCCCCGCCGTGCCCAGAGGCTGGTCGTGAGCCGGGATGTCGTAAGGGTCTGTCTGGGCCTGGCAGTTCTCCTCCTCTGTCTCCACCGGGGCTTCTACCCCGGCCCTCGTCCGGCCCAGCCTTCCCCCGGCCTGCCCCACTCACCGCTGGGCCGAGCCGGACTGCAGTGGCGGTGCTGCCAGCTGGCCCCCCTGGTGACCCCCCTCTGTGACATGGTGACATGTCCTCTCTGCTGTCACGGCCACCAGAACCCCATGGCCACCAGAACCCCACGGCCACCCCCTTCTCCGCCGGCTACTGCCATTGCCGCCGGCTCTCCGGCCCCTGCAAGGTGCAAAGCCCAGCTCCCCGCCGGCAGAACGGAGCTCCGAAGCCCCCTTGACCTGCCCTGAAAGAGCCGTAGGGATGGAACAAGGGTGTCCCTGACTTCCACGGCCTTGAGTGTTGCGACACTGACCAGTACAAGGTTTTAGCACGGTTTCTCAGTGAATTAAGGTGTTTGTCCAAGACCTGATTTCTGTATTTTTCCCTGCCTCTGCCTTTCCAGGCTCAGAAGACTTGCTTTTTCAAGCCATGAACTCTGCTGTGGTTGGTGGGAGGCTTATGTCCCTTCCCTTGAACTGATAGGAAATTGCACAGCAGGAGAAATATGTTGCGCATTGCAGGACATTGCACAACAGGCAAGGAAGAGAAAAGAAAGAGCCATTAGGCAGTGAAAATTAGACTGTGTTGAAGTGAACAAACTATTATCAGGGGATATTTCAAACTACAGCAACTAGATTATGTAAAAATTATATTCATGAACTTTTCTTTTAGCATTTCTAACTTTGCTTCCCCCTGTGTAAAGAAAAAAAAAAAAAAAAAAGAGAAAGGAAAGGAAAAAGCTATGTAACCCCCAAACTGTGAGATTGAGCCATAAGCCAGGAAGCTCTTGAATTATTAAGTCTAATTTGCATCAAAATCAGATGAATTTTGCTAGAAAGAGCAACCTCATATGCTGGAATTGGTAAAGAATATTTTTTCTGTAACTGCATATTTTTTCTTTAAATAATTAGTCCTGAAATATGTTTTCTAGTTAGAGTTCCCAGAGATCCACTAATTTCAGTGGATTTTTCAGATTCAAGGGTATTGTCAGATTGATCAGTTACTCTACAGTTCTAAAAGCACTTTCTTATACTGACATTTTTTATGTATTTTATTATTAAGTAGAAAGGCAGAAAAAGGCTGTGAGAGAGAAGCCGTCCTGTTCTGGAGCTTCATTAGCACCAATAAATCCTGTTGCGTGTAAATGATCTGAAAAACTCAGAGCAATTAGCTTTTCCTTTTAACTTGAGTGTTTTAGTGCAGATTGGTAGCTAATCAAGCTAGGAAATTGAAATAGAGTGTGTAAAAAAATTGTTTATGAGTAATATGGTAAACAAGCATTGCAGATAGTTCTGTACCTGCTTTAGTGCTATAATAAAATAAGCGGTGAAATCAGCATTGCATCCATTTAGGTGTAATTGTACAAATTGCTAGCTAATCAGAGTGAGAAAATTGAGCCAGGGCTTGGGAGAACAATGCTGTGTGTTATTAACTTGGTGTTTAACTATGTATTTAAAGCATTTGGAGATGAAGACTTTTTTTTTAAAATAAACATAGATTTATTTCATTATAAAAAGCGTGCCTGATTCCAAGTTGGTTTCATTAGTGTAATCCAGAAGAAATTCAACTGACATTTGTGAAGTTAATTCAAACACAAACTGATGTAAGCAGTATGAGAATCAGCGCCATATACTTTATTGTTTTCTGCTGTGTTAAGCCATAGGCGTTTCATTAAAAATGCAAAACTGGTCAAATGCATAAAATTCCCACAAATAAACAGCTCAGTTTATCAAGCCAGCTGCAGTCAGCAGTTCAATGGATTTTGACATACTCAACACAGCAGGAACTTAACTGGAGCCCTGTAAGCCTGGCTTAAAGGCTTGTGAACTTTTCAAGAAGTTCAAAAAAGCCTGAAAATTCATGAGATAGGGAAGGATTGACTTGATGCTTCTTTCCTGTAAACTGTTTTACTTAAACTTTTACATACTCTAGTGCTATGCATTAATGTGTGACCTATCCAGCCTTGTGGATGAAACCTGATGGTTTTGATTTTTAAGAGGTGTGACACGAAGTAAACCTCACCCACACTGACCTACCAAAACCATTTAAATACCGTTGGCATTTACCCATCCCACAGAAGTACTTTTTAAAGGCTCTGCTCCTCTACTTAAAACATCTCTGCATCCATTAAATTCACAGAAATAACATAGCAAATGTGTAAGAAGAAAAATAATCATCCTGTAATTATGTATTCATAGTGCTGGAAGGAACTTCAGTAGGTCACCTAATCCTTGTAATATCTCAGAAAGCAGCGACTTTCCCCCAGTTATTTCTAACAGATGTTAGTTCAGCTTATGATAATAAAAAAAAAAAAGTGATGAGATGCCACAGTCTCACAAGAAACTTCACTAATATTACTGTGAAACAGTTTTTTCCTAAGTGTAAATTTATACATTTTGAGACTGAAACCCATTATTATTTATTCTATCTGCTGTGGTCATAAATAGAGTATTCCTTTCTTTCTAATGGCAGCCTTTTATGTTTTTGAAGGTTATCTCGATCCACCCCGGTCTTCCTCAGGCTAAACAATTCCGATTACAATTTTTTCAATGTTTTCTCATAGGTCATGTTTTCTAGACCTCTGATCATTCTCATTGCTCTCCCCTATACTCTCTGGACCCAGTGTTTCAGCCTTGAGGCCTACCAATAACAAGTAGATGGAAAAAGTACTACATGTATATTTCAGGCAATGCCACTTTTATATATCTCATGACAATCTCTGTTGGGTTTTTTTTGTTGTTGTTGTGGCATGTTATGGTTGGGGTTTTTTTGGCAGCATTTTGACTCATGTTCTGAGCACGATCTACTACAACCCCTACACCCTTTTATACAGAACTATTACCTAACCAGATGCCTTTGAAACAAGTTTATGCAGATGATTAATCACTTGGCACTTGCTTGTGTTGAATTTCATCCAATTGTGTCTTTAAATTCTCAAAATGATTTTGAATTTTCTTTCAATCCAGCAGCATATCGGCTACCCCTCTTGGCTTAAGCTTTTTGGAACAGTTAATAAGAACACCCTGTACTTTGTCAACCAGGTCACTGGTGAAAATATTGAATGATGCCTCACTCAAGACAAGAGGAATTAAACTTAACAGAGAAACAGAAAACTATTACTAAGCACACAGATTTCTTTAGTAAAAAGGTAGATACAGACACAAATACACACATGTAAATAAATATGTACGTGTATCTAATTCTCCTTAGGTTTTATATTATGAAAATTTTAATGCTCAACCCAAGAATAATTAAGAAAGAACACAAAAGAAAGTTGAGTTCTGCAAAAGATTATTTTCTGTCTATTCAGTTATTTAATTAAGATTTAAAAATTCTGACCCTAGATTACTCACTCACCTCTACATTATGGTATCTCTTCACCATCTCCCCTTCCATTTTGTTACTGCCTTAGCCTAAATTACTTCAGCACCCATTACAGTCTAAAGAAACTTGCAGGGAGAAATGCAATAACAAGGATTGTGCAATATCATAGAATCATAGAACTGTTTGGGTTGGAAAGAACCTTAAAGACCACCTAGTTCCAACCCTCTTGCCATGGGCAGCGACACCTTCCCCCAGACCAGGTCGCTCCAAGCCCCATCCAGCCTGGCCTTGGACACTGCCAGGGATGGG
>JANZLQ010000013.1:3074551-3084822 GCA_026212715.1 Elanus axillaris | reverse complement strand
CTCCAACAGGTCCACGTCCTTCTCATGTTGGGGACCCCAGAGCTGAATGCAGAACTGCAGGTGGGGTCTCACCAGAGCAGAGCAGAGGGGCAGAATCCCCCCCCCTCGACCTGCTGGCCACGCGGCTTTGGATGCAGCCCAGGATACGGTTGGCTTTCTGGGCCCATTGTGACATTTACAGTGTTGTAATGGCCAAAAAGTTGTTAATAAGAAACAGATAATGATTAGCAATGGAAAAATAGATCAGTAATTGTACAGCTTTGGGATGAGTCCGAGAGAATAAAGGAGAAAAGGAAGGAAGAGGAAGTGGCTTTCAGTAACCAGACTCCATCACCAATTCTTTAATTGTGTTGCGGGCACCATCAGAAAGCCAGCCTGTAGAGACATATACCTGATCAGCTTTGCTTTATAATAGCCCATCTGTATAATGCCAGTCTATCATTTTTTTCACAAGAAGTTACTCTTTAAAACAGAACTGAGCCCCTATAATATTTCCTTAAACATTCAGTAGCACTGCTAACACCACAGTATACTGGAGTATCTAGTTTTTTATTGCATTGTTTATTTTCTCTTGCTGTATGTAGAGAATGATATTTTTTTTAAGAAATCAAAGGCTATATTGCACAACCCGAGAAGAAATTGGTTTGCACAAATAGGATAATGACATTTCTCTCTTATAACTGAATGGCAAGCTAGTAGAAACAGAATTTGGTCAGTGGATTCCTGTGAATGACTTAAACCAAGAGAGAAATAAGAAATTGGGTTGCATGCTTAAAGATTGGAGTACATTATTCACTACCGAAATACTTAGCATAATAAGTCTGTGATATTTTAAGCAGATGATTGTAATTTGCAGATCTCCCATAGGACTTGTTTTTTAGGACATTATTTTCTTGCCTTTAGTAGAGAAATTGTCTTTGTACGGTGACTGAAATAAAGCTCAAACCAAATTAAACTAGGGTCTTTTAAGGGAATAGGGGAACAACTGGGAAAGAGTAAGATACAGGGGTAAGGACATAAATAAAAATCTTTTAAGGCAAAAAAAATAGAAGCAAAATTTCTGTGGAATCTGATACGAAAAGCAGAAGGTGTTTAAGGTGAAGATTACTCCCTTCAAACTATGACAATTCAAAGTGATGAAAACCCAAATATTCATATCATAAATAAAAACTAGGAAAAAATGGGGCTATAAAACAGGAATCTGTTCTACGAGTAAAATGATTTTATATTAAATCATTACAATGATAACATACAAAAATACATGAGGAAACAATCCCTGCAGGAGGACATACATTTCTTTCTTTGTAATATACAGGCAAAAAGGAAACTGATTCAAACAGAGGATTTCACCACCCACCACATACCTCTACTGATAGATTTTTGGAAATTATTTTGAGCATCAGAAACCAAAACTTATTCCACTGTTCTTCTCCCAGCACTTTCAGAGCTGTTACTGCAGTATGAAAATAGAATATAATGAGTAGCAAATATGGCTAAAAGTGAACTCGAAAGGCCTTCCTATCCATTTGCTTCCTGATTCTATACTATTTTATACTCAGAAGAATACCCTATGAGAGTCATAAATCACCAATAGGTTGAGGTAGTCTTAACCAGGCTGGAGCACCACAGAATGCTCTAAGTAATCAGATGGAAAACTTTCACCATAAAGTCATGTTGGGGACCTACAGCCCCCCATCCCCCCCACTGTGACCCTCCTTCTCTCTCAAAAAACCCAAAAAGATCATCTAATTTTTCTTCAAGCAGTAACATATCTAGACAAGTAAATAAAACAAAATTAGTGAACCTTGGTTTTACACAGGATTGACTTACACAAGGAGAAGCTATTTCTGGCTTTTATATATAAGAATAGGTGTAAGCATGCTCAAACTTTTCATTATTTGAACTTTGGCCCACAAGTGTCAACTCCATTTGGTATCATTAAAGAAGAAAAAAAGAAGATTAAGGAAAAATTTGGAGGCTGAAGTCAGATTAGTAGAATGAACCCTAAATTAACATCTCAAAATGAGAGATCATCTGGCTGAAATGAGAGAAATGGTTCTGAATTTTTTTTAATAATGTCTATGAAAGTCAGAAGAAAGAAGACAACTGCAAATGAAAAATAAGTGAACATGGAAGAATTCTTCGGTGCCCACTGATAGTAAATGGCATTTGTTTTACTAGTATACTAGAGATTATGTTCCTTAACAATGACTGGGCTAGGTGTAGCCTTCTGGAAGGAGGGAGATACTGTTCCTTTCCTCCTTTGCCTGTCTGTATCCAGGGAATGAAAGCTCCGGGAGACTGTAAAGTGTAGTGGAAGTCATGAAGGAGATCTATCTACCCAGGGTTAGGAGCCTGCACCTGAAGCAGGTACAATACCATTTTGAGAAGCAGGCAATAGAAAGCCAGAGCTCAAAAAATCATAGGAAGGCTGCCTGAAGGATCAGAAATTTTTCTGAAGTATTTGTTGACTTGACATGCTGCCACATCATCTTAAGAGAGCAAACTTAAACAGCAGTGGCATTATGAAAACCTGGAGGGGTATGGAGCACTAAAGTATGAAAGAGTTATATTTCAGAAAACCTAAAAAGCACAGCTTACATATAAATGTACTATGATGATGAAGAGACCCTCAAACAGAATGTCCAAGTTTTACAGACAAATAGTTAAATAGATTGGAGGTCCTGAACTCTGAATTTAGAGATAGATTATTCGTAGGTTCCTTTCTCTCAAGTGTCAAATTAATGCAGCATTTAAAACTTGGAGAGTTAGGAAAGGGCACTATTTATTTACTGTCCTCTCATTTGGATTACAAGGCACTTCAATAGTGTTTCATTGATTAATGGATATTCTTTGAAGAGATATGAAGGGTGTACAGCTGCATATTTTAGTGATTTGCCTGTATCTAGCACCACTTGAAAGAAGCATCTAGAACATCTGGAGGAAGTGCTCCAGGAGATCAGAGACTGTATTAAATTTAGGCTGATGTACAGAGGAAAAAAAAAATTAAATCTGTATTTTATGCTAAAAGAAGGGGTGTTCATGTTTACAAGTCCAAGCTATGCTAGGCAGTCCACTGCAAAAAGCCATTAGTAAATAGGAATGTGTGGAAAATTTATTCTCAACTTTTCTACATTTAATGTGTTTAGCAGTCAAACTGAAGGTGATCTGGAGAAATGAATAAGCTAGATCTGCCAGGCAATGAAGATAACCATCTGTGAACACAGGGCTTCAGAGCCCAGACTTGTTGGCTGTGTGCATAGCCCAACTCAAATATTTCAGGAATCAGCATGGGAACAGTTTTTCTAAAAGGAAAGAAGCAACAGATGTAAATGCAGAATTATTTCTGCAGGGACAAGCTATAGCAGAAAAAGCACTTATGGATGTAAAAGGCTAATGGAGAGTTCTAGGTCAGGTTTGTATGTATACCATTTAGTTTGGTTTGAAGACTGCATAGTAGAAGAGATTAATTTTCTGGGACAACTGGGCACCGTGGCATTCAGCATTTAAGATAATCCAGAAAACAAAGTAAGGATAGTAAGGATAAAGTCCCATGGTTAGTCCTAAAGGAGAAGAACAAATTAACTAGCACTGAATTGTTGCATAGGTTGGAGAGAAGAACAGATGTCCTAACCAGCTGCTTTTATTTAGGAAGTGAACCCTATGTATTCCTGGAGAGCGAGATGCCGCACTGGGGAACAGGTACTGTTCCAGGAACTGGAGAAGGCAAGAGGGAAAGGGAGATTTGACAGATGCAGAAGTGTGGCCTGCTTCTGAAGAGGCTTGGATTTTGCTGGATATGCAAAAGATTTTGTGAGTCTAAAAGAGGAGGGAGACCCAGATGGCAGTAAACTAGAACTGTTTCTTTTACAACCAGTAACGGCTAGATCACCCCAGGCCACTTGATGTGCCAGGCAGCTTGTGACCTAAGCCTGAGACTCTAGAGACTTTCCTTTCTGCCTAAACTACTTGCTAGCAATCAACCTCAGTCCTCCCTAACAATGACAAAGTACAAGACCAATGGAATATGACCAACAAAGCCAATGAAAAAAAGTCACCTTCTCATTTAGTGCCCATTAGCACTTGGGCTGGCCCCAGCTATTGTAAAGGATAATTGAATTGTTTAATTTGCAGCTGGATTGTTTTAGCAGGGTTTTTTTCCCCTACTCTCATTATTGAGTGATACTTAACTCCCATAAGAGTAATTTAAACTGAAAGTCTGCCTTTGCTTTGCATAAAACTGAGCCCAGTTGCTTTATAATGAGTAAATAAACAATGTAGTGCTTTAATCATTGTTGTTTTACACCTTAAAACTGCTATGCAAACTACACAAACACCTCTATGCTCTGTTATACATGTCACTTTCATTTTCTACAGTAAGTGTTTAATTAGATTGGCATCTGAGAAGCTAACCAAAATCCATTTACTTTCATCTGGCATGAGCTAAACACTGACACTAGATCTCTGTGAATACTAAAAAGACTGCCTGATTAAGATGAGCCATAACAAAACCAGAAGAAAAGGATTCTGATACAATCCTGATTGCAAAGGAAATAGGTTTAATGCCAGTGAAATACATGAGTGGAAGGATTACCTTCGCTGAGCATTATCATTCTTCCTCTTAAACTTCTAACATCTCTCCTGGACTGCCACGCTAAATTAAGATAGGTTTTATATACATGAGATTAAGCAAAATCAGACTAATTGTTTTCCAAGGTGTGTTATTTAATGGAGAGTGCAAATAAAATAGTGGGCAAGATATCCTTACTAGCACTCATGAGGAGGCAATAATGATGGACCATACGTTCATCAGCAAAGTAAAACATGCAATACACCATTTTTTGATTAATGATAAGACTGCTTGCAGCGTGTTCCTTCTGCAGCTGTTCTTGCCTTTACTGGGATCATGTATCCTGTTTAATGATATAACTCATAAAACGAGTACCCCCTACTTCTATATTTGGTATCGTAATGTCAACCCACCAGTTTGGCCAGGCAAAATGATGAAATAAGGTGGCTGAATTCCCAGTACAGAGGACGGAGACAATTAGATACCTCTAGGAGACTAATTGTCCCTCATGATATGTAAGCTCCCCAGGGGAGCCAAGACAACTAAGAGCAGAATGTGACTGAACTTCAGAGAAACTGAACTCCAGAGCCTGAACCCTAGACTTAAAAACTGCCAGGGAATGACTTCTGCCCATTGGGAAGCCAGCATGGGGGAGGTCTTCTCCTGAGGACAAATCCTTAACTAGATGAGAGCCTATGTCCTTTGTGTAAAACCAAGAAAAAATAAATATAGTGTACAGTAATTCAGTCATGAGGCAATACACAGGATGAAGGCAAATAGGCAGTAGAAGAGACTGTGTGTAAAAATGCTCTCAAACTTGGGTATGAAAGCCAGGTTGTTTTCCGGGAAAGCAGAAATCAGATGAGAGAGAAAGAGAGTCTGCAAGTAAGCTAGAGGAAAGAGTTCAATGGCCTGGGCTCCTCTACATACTTTGTGCCTGGATGATCGGATGAGGGAATTTAAATTAACCTGCATAGGGAATTTATGTTGCCTTCAGGGTTACATAGCTGCAGTACTGTGGGGTTTCTAGTACTTTGTAATTAGGTAAATTTAAATGACTATTTTTAGAACCCTAAATAGATGTTTTGGATTTTGTCCTAAGCAGCTGCACACTGTTAAGCCATTCCACAGAGTTTTAAATATATGAGGCTGAGAAAATGCTTGGATACAACCAGTGAATACTTGAAATTTAAGTGACATAACTGTCATGCAGTATATGTAGCTCAAAAAGCAAGAATAGCAGCTCATTATGCTCCTCTTCAATAGCTATTGACAATCTCAGTCGCAAAAGGGTATGTCAAGTATGGACTTTGGGTACGGCATTGAAACATGGCAGAGGAGTCAGCAACGTACCTTGAAGCCAACTTAACAGGTACAAGGACAACAGTGGTAGCTTCCCTGCCTAATAGGGAGTAACAGGAGAGGCAGAAGGCAGTCGTAGCTGCTTAATAAAAGTGTAGCAGGACCTAGAAAAGGGTGGGGGGTTTTGGACAGAGACTTCATTTTTTTTTTGCAGGGTTTTCTAGAGACATATGAAGTTAGATTGGCTTTACTTCCAAAGCTGACCTAGTCAACACTGAGGATACGCCATCAATATGTGCAAGAGAACCCCTGCTGGTATAAAACAGCCTGAGAAGCTGCTCCTTTTCCTAAGGGAGCTTATCTAGCTATAAATTTAACAAAACTGCCTGGCCTTATGTAGTATTTAGCCCCCGATGTTACAGTTACATTAGTCAATAAACAGCTGTAGCTAAAGCAGGGGCATATTGCACCTATAAATGTAGAGGCACACAAGACAGACTTTAATAGTAGCTTGTTTTGAACCCAAACAGGAACACGCTAATATAACATAACTGCACAAACATTTTTTTACCCAATAGCCCAGTAAAAATAGTACGGTCATTGCTAGCAATGGGTCTTACGCTTATTGTTTGCCTCATGCAAAGAGTGTGAAGTTCCAGTCTTGGCCTGTTAGGCTTATTAGCAACTTGTTACGAGAAATTGTGAGGTGAACGCAGCTTGGTGCCAGGTGTCTCTTGTTACAATGCGCAGTTTAAGTGTGGGTTAATAGGAAAGACCTTGAAAATATGAACACTGGTTGAGAACAGCATCCCAAGAGCTATTAACAACACGCTGATGGGCAGTTACTGCACACTGAAAAAATGCGATGTAGACAACTGGAAAAAGACTTCTTTTGCTTTAGGAAAAGCAGCAGCAGATGAACAAGGAAAGAAACAGATGAGCAGCAGGATAAGGCACCTGCCACAGCCTGGAAAAGTAATGTTGCCCCCCAGGATCCGGCAGTATGTCGCCCTCGGTAGAGGCTGAGGGCTGGGAATTGACTAGTCTTATAAAAGATCCCAGATTTCATGGGTGGAGAGAAGATATCTGCTTCAGATCCATCTTACCTTGACAGTGGAGACTAAGATCACCCAGGACTGTAGCCATCAGTGCTAATTAGGTGGCATCAGGTCCTTGATATTGCATTTTGGCAGCTAGTGTCAGCTGTGATTGCTAAGGACTGACTACTTTGAATACATAGTGATAATGATAATGACTGATAATAAGAACTAGCCATTAGCAGGAAAGGTGTTATTAATGACTGCTAGTCTAGGAAAGTTTAAAACTGGCCTAATTTATCAGTCTTCTAAAAACTTCCATCTCTTTTTCTTTAATTGACACTTCTGTGTATGTTCAGCTGTTAAACGGTCCCTGGTACTGTTTTATTGTATTAATTCCCACTTTTCCAGAAGATGCCCATGCACAGTCTAATGATACCATGTATGAAGGATTGCTCTCAATAGCCAGCTTGGATCTACCTTCTCTGCGAGGGGGAGACTGCTGAGATCACTGTGGGGTGAAGCAAAGCATTTGGCCTTAGGATGACAAGCTACTTGCAGGCTGGAAAAAGTCAGAACAGGAAAGAACTTTTCAGTTCAGACATAATCTAAGAGTTCTCATTTTAACAAAGAGAATTCAACTGCTTGTTTCATGCTTTATGTAGTTAGTTATGTACCTGACTAGCCCTGGGACTAAAATTGCTCAACATTTTTTTGTTGGTATGCAGCAGTACTCTTAGGTCAAAACCTAACCTGAAGTAAAAGACTTGAAGTAATAGACCTGCAGAGATAGGACCATGTAGAAATGGGTGCGTGTAGCAAGTTTGCTGGAATTAAAGTATGAGGTAAGATTGCTTTCATGTCCATTGTCTTCTGCAAAGTTTCCTACATGTCTATTATAATGCAGACAGTCCGTGTATATATAGCCTCTCTGGAGGTATATGAATGGATTGGGGAACTTTAGGAATCTGCTATAGCTGGAAGCTAAATGCCTCTAGGAGATGGAATGGAGAATTAATTCTGAACATCCTTATTTCGAGTTCTGCTAGAAAAGTAGTTATAGTCTAGTTTATAGACCAGTTTAAAATACTGGTGGTATTTCTAGTCTTTTTTATGAGGTATTGCAAATATGGCAAACACTATGGAATTTAAGTTAAAAGTACAAAACTCACCGTTATGTGTTATAATTGCTGCATAGCTGGGTATCAGAGTGGTACCTCACACATCCAGTTAACTTGGATCATTAATTTCTTGGGGAGTGAGGAACTCCTCCAGCCATTCTTCTGCAGAGACAACACACTGAACATGAGAGAGGGTGATTGAGTGAGATCCCACATCCTTTACAAGAAAGTATTTCAGTAATTGTTGCAGAAGGTTTCAAGGTGGTTTCAAGAAGGTTTTCCAGAGTATTTTCCCCAGGCAGCTCCTGCTCTGGCTGTACTAATTTAATCTGCTCAAATATGTTGATTAAAATCCCGAGTGGATAATCTGGCCATTCCAGAGATTTCCCAGTGTTTCCTGCTACAGAACAAACCAAATTGTACATAGATAAGGTGTTTGTAAATAGTCAATAGAGACAGTTGCAGCAGATGCAGAAATAGTTATGTAGGCCAGCCTTTTGTACATAGGGAAGACAGTCAGGAGAGGTTTTATGGGTAGTTAAGATAGCCAATAGCTGGAGCGGTCGTGTAGGACCATGGGCCAGCTGGAATTTATGAACTGAGCAGAACAGGAATTTGGGAGGACTTACGTGATGCAGCTGAAGACACCATTGCAAGGATGCATGCAACAGAGATTCTGGTTTCCATCTGTAGAGCAACTGACTGTCCTGTTTGAGAGTCTCATTCTCCATGCAAAGGTTGCCCGGTGCCAAGATCATGCAAAATATCTTTTTATAAACACTCTGCCTGTGTGTGTCTGTGCCACACAGTCCAGATCATCTGAAGGCTAATTTCCACATAAAATCTGCCACACAAATAACTAAATGTTTTCTAGCAAAAAATGAGCCAAGCCTTCCAGCTGCAAAAGAGCAATTATAGCTAGCTGAGCCTATCCAGCATCAAGTTCACTTGGACTATAGCAGTTAGTGGTGTTATTCTGCAGGTATAGCCTGGGGAGAGCTGCAAAAGGCTGAAGTGTTCATTGCAGAGAGTTCTTTGGCCCTGTGAATATTTTCACCTTAGTTGCCAGATAATTAACAATGTGATACACAGAGACCAATTATTTTTTAAAGGGAAAAGAGTATTGTATCTGAAGGTTTGATTAGCTCACCTAGGTAGCTGTACATTAACTTGTTCTGACTGAAAACTACCTGTATCTCTCCTGTCTCCATAAGTCGAAAGTATTCCCCTAAGTAAACAAGGTCTCAAAATACTTTTAATCGTCAGTATGTGTTTTGAGATTTCTATTGTTATTGAAGACACTAAGTTGACCCAAACCAATTCAGACTTGTTCTGTAATCTACAATACAAAATATTGTTGGTTATTGCTCCACAATACAAGACATCCATCCAGTAAGAGAGTGACAACCTGTACTATATTGTATAAATAGTTAGGAGTATAGACAGTCCAAGGAGTATTCTCATATGCTCCAGTGGCACTTTCAATATAGATGTTAGCTCACATTGGTGGGAAAAGCATATTACTTTTGTCTAGGATCTGAGACAGTTGAAATATTTCTCTATATTGTGTCTCTAATTAATGCCATAAAGCATAATGAAGACACGTCAGAAGAAGAAGATACTTCTAGAGTGAATAGGACTGTCCAGTTGTACTTAAAATATTTCTTCATCTCTGATGACAGGTCAACATTATACTTTATGGTTGTAATAAAAATTGCTGCATGTAATGATGCATTCCTAGAATTAATCAGCAAATACAAGAACTCTCCAATTAGCCCAGGTATCTAAGGGATTCACAGTGTTCCCTGACTCCATCTTCTCAATCACAGTTATGCCTCAGCTGATGGGATGAAGGACCTTGATAAATCACGTCCCCATTGAGAGACTCACAAGGAACATGCATAGTTTCATGCGATTTCTTTGCTAACTGTAATGGATATAATCTTTTTTATGGTAGTCAAAACTTAGTAGCTTTTATGAAGCAGCTTTATGTGCATTTAGGTGCTTAAGTCCTCCCTAATTTCAGTGAGATTGCTAACAGGATCCACTGATGGTAGGGACAGAGCTAAAGCTGGTTCTTACAAAGTAGCAGTCTACTGAAAATAAACACTTTATATTAGAGGAAATCAAACAAGATTTTGAGGTCTCTACCGGGCCTGGCAGCGAGGCCTCATGGCGGCGGCTCTGTGAGGAGGGGCCGGGGCTGCCCCGGGCCGGACACAGCCGGTTCCAGCCGGCTCC
>JANZLQ010000013.1:3052520-3073493 GCA_026212715.1 Elanus axillaris | reverse complement strand
TCTCCCCTGTCTAGCGAAGAGCGGGGGGAGTGATAGAACGACTTGGTGGGCACCTGGCATCCAGCCATGGTCAACCCATCACAAGGTTTGAATTTCATTTTATACCACCAAAAATGGCCAATAGAAAAGTTACACTTCTTTTGGAATAAAACCCATGTCTGACTTTTTTCTAAAGAAATCTCCAAAGGTTAGGCTTTGTGCATATAATATTCCATGTAATATTTTCTGTATTTTTAGTGTTTCAGGACTCCTTACCTCTAAGCTCTGTGCCACTCTTGAAGCCAGTCAGGAGCGTGGGTTCAACTGGAGCACTCAAGCTTTCTCTCCCGGAGAAAGCACAAAAGCTTTCCAGGCTCACATGCAGGCTGCACGCTCAGCCTGTGTCCTGATTCCACACAGGAAGAAATTTGAAAGCATCTGCAGAATGTCACTGAGCAAAGCACTGCTCTTGGTGCCACCATGGTATGTACAGAAAAAATCTATTAAAGCAAGAGGAGTTAAACTCAATTTATGCTGGGGAAACAGAAAATGTTGCCTAATAACTGTATATGAATAAAGATATATAATAATCAGCATAAATTAAACAGGGCACACCATGGCAAATAAATGTAATTTCTTTCTTTATTGTAAACACTGGGATAATACAGAAAGAAAATTCAGTCCTTATATATCCAGTAAGACATTTTTATATAGGTCTTCATAATGAGCTCAATGATTAAATATATCTAAGATAAATACAATAACTAGACTTGGAACTGAGCTAGTAGATGCACCATTCATTCTCAGTCCTCATACTGTGAGTTTTGTCAGACTTCATCAAAAAAAAAAAAAAAAAAGAAAGGTTCAGAGAGAGTCTGTGTGCCATTAGGAGAGCTAAAGAAATTATACCAGTCTGCAGCTAGGAGATTACATTCTTTTTCCTTAGTTAGTACCTTTCAAAAGCTATCACATCCTGAATAAAATTAGAATTGGAGCATAGATACCAGACTGGAGTATAAATACTAAATATTTGACAGAACATTTTAGAGTTAAGGGGGTTTAGGGTTTGCAAGACAAATGGAATGTATTAGGAACTGCTTTCTTTCATTGCAGAGATGAAATACATCCAGATTCTGTGTACACTGTACACAAAAATAATAGTTATATTGTTGTGCAAAAAGTGGAAGCATCAAGGAAATTATGTGAAACAGAAATCCCACAAAGCCTCTGCCCTGTTTTTCATTTTCAGTGAGAAATTTGGGATTTTCTAGCTTTTCAAGTCTCATATTCACTTTCAGGAGTTAAACTGATACAAAACTAAACAAGGGTGGCAAATATTTACCTGAAGGAATGGGGAAATAGGTTTATTTTTGTAATGATGTCTCTAAGCTATAAAGACACATTTCAGGCAACTGTATAGAAGTTTTCAAACCAGTATATGTATTATGAAATTTATTAGTAGAGGAGCTTGTCCAGGCATTTCATACATCTTGTGTGTCATTCAGGTGCCTAAATATGGCCATCCAATGCCTTTAGGTACCCTAAGGCAGCTCAAGTCACTTCCAGCAGCCACTCTTAAAAATTCAGAAAAGACAATCAAATTAAGCTGACATTTCTGAAGTTTTTCTCCTATTACCTGATCCCATTAGTGCAACCTTGCTACAAGTGGCATTAAGCACAGCATAAACCCATACAGAATTATTTTGTTGTTTGCTTTGATAGTATTTAGTGTCTGAATGGCTGGTGGAAGTCCAGAATTCTGTTTATCTAAACAATTTAATGGTGAAAAGTATATCAGAAGGGATTTAAAGTGGTTTAATTTAGTGGAAAGGAGAGAGATGGGTATGACATTTGATCACTCATCAGCCAAAGCCCCAATGATGCTGCCCTGAAACAGGTGCTAACACGTGCTCTCTCATTTCTGGTGGAAATGCACAATGTGCCGAACTGAAGAAGTGATATCCTGCTGGCTGCATTTAACCATTCTCCATAAAGAGCAAACCAGAAGAAAAATTTCTGCAGTGATTTTGGCATTTTACAGCAATAGATGAGACTTCACCTTGGCTGTATCATCACATATGGGTTAGTATAATCAGGCATCTATCTCTTATTTTTAGAGAGAAGTATAAATTATATTTTGAAATTGTTACCTACCTACCTGGGTAAAAATCACTTTGCATGGCTCTTCACGATTCACATGTAAGTTCAGACATACCTATTGCACTGTGAATAGAGAAATTTTACCAAAGTTACTAATAAAGCTCTAATAAACAGTCCAGGTCATGTGATAATTCTCAGACTGGTTAGATATACCAGATGGCATTCCATCATAAGTTTATGAGAAAAAAGTACCTATTTTTGCTTCAATTGTTGATATAGCAACTGGAATCTTCTGTTGTATCCTTGTATGATCTCATTGTGACACTTTGGAAACAGTGCAGTATATTTAAGAGCTTTGTACAATTATATTGCAATGCAGTCATCACTTATATCTTCACTTTAGAGATTGTTCTTGTATTATTAACAAGACCAAAACAATCTGTAAAAAATGGAAATTTAATCTGAATATACCCCTTTCTGAAGGGTAATTAGAGAAGAATTCAAATCACAAAGTGAGGTTCAGAGGCAATTTTTCAGCTAATTAATTCATGCAGTGGCTACTTGAAATTCAAGGTTCCAAATTACAGAGATGGAGAATAATTTGGTTTTACAGAATGGGAGACTAAAAAATCTGCCTTGGTTTAGGTTTAGATCTGTGTCCTGGTGTGGAATAACCAGATCTACTTATCTGTTCCCTTCTTAACATGTCTGAGGAAGACCACAGAAAAGCGAAAGTTTAAAATCCAAGACAATGAGAAAATTACATGTAAACACGCAAATTTTATGACAGCTAAGTATGCAAAACTTTGCTTACAGATTGCGTAGCACACAATTGCAGTATTACAGTATACTGTTGTATGACCTACCCAGCACTTTGAAGACAAAAGTCTTTAATCATTCACTTATGGCACTAGCTGCTATAAGGGGACGTTCTCTTAATGGTAGTGAGTGCAGTCCATTAACATAATTCTGCACATAGGCCATGAAAGAACGGTGCTCTATATAAAGTGATGCAGAGCAAATCAGGACTTTGTTGAAAGGTGTTGGACAGAAAAATATCAAGCTAAGATTTCAGTGGTCCTTTTACATTTAAAGTAAATGCAGAGCTTGGACTGAATGTTCTGAATTTATAGTAGGGCTACATCCATAAAAAGACTTTCAAGGTCTGGTGAATTTACTCATACAGCAACAGAATTTCTTGATGCCACTGCTGATGTAAAACTCTCAGAGTAAGAAATTTGGTCAAGGAGGGATCAGAGAATGGCTGCCCTTTGATAAGTCTGTACTCCTATACTATTCCTGTGGTTTTACTGCTGCTGCAGCACGAGAAAGACCATGAGGCCGTGATGTACATTTGCACGTGTGTGTTATGTCTATCCAGAAGGGTGATGGATGATTACTGATGCTTCCTACAGAATTGCTCCAGCATCCCTTACACAGGATTCCTATATGCATGTTGTGGCCGGTACAATTGTTATTTTGAGTTTTATGGAGAGATTACTGGTAATCTAAAGGTAGATAGGTGTTATTTAAACTGATAAAAGATCAACATTTTATTGTTTTCTATAATTTACTGAAATACTTATGAAAGCCTTTGCACCATAACATATAAAGGTACAATTTCAAATGTTTTTTGGGGGGAATTAAAAAGTGTAGGTGCACACAGAACCTCTACAGTCGGTTACCGAAGTTTATTAAACAGGGATAAAAGGTGTTGCATACACTGGGGAGTAGGAAGCCAAATGCTGAATTGAGAAGGAACCTGAAAGGAGTTACTAAGAGAAGTATGCAGTCCCTGGAAAAGATGATAGTAGTTCTGCCTCACCAGTAAGCCAGCACAGGTAAGGGAGCAGCAGCTAAACTTCAGAAGTGCCAGGTTCTGTCAAGTTCTATAGCTAATTATCAACTTCTTGAGCCATTCCCTGTATCGCCCATTTTAATATCCAGCTGCATTTACATGCTCCATTTCCAAAGGCGATGTTCCACAATAAAATTTAGATATAAAAATACACTAAACACTGATGTTTTGATTAAAGGTGATCCTATCTTAATGAAAAACCCTTTTAAAAGTATAAACTCCCCAGAGTGTTTTCACAAGAAATATTGTATAGTTTTGGTCCTTTTTCACAATGTAATAGGTTTTGCTTAGAGCTGTGCAATAATTCTGACCAGAAAAAAATTATCCAGTGCATAATGTCTAAATGTTTTCATTATTGCTATTATCATCTTTTCCCTTTTTTGGGGGGGGAAACCTCCAGATTCATCAGCAGATGCACTGATCCCATTGATTCTGTATCTCTTAATAAACAGGATGTTCATGAAGGCAGTCCGTTTAGATGCATTTATGATCTGTAGCAGCACTGGGACTTTTTATGTCCTCTCCTCATATTACCTGTGAGGTTTATCGGGTCTAGAAAGGATCAAAATAGCTTTAAAAGGACCATATGTGGGCTGCAAAGCCTTTCTATAGGAGCCCATAGGGGTCTCTGTGGGACAACCCATATGGCTGAGAGTTCGGTGGTGCAGCAGGCATAAAACAGCATCTCTGCCTTTGAAACAGACAGAGCTATTGAGATGAAATGACAGAGATGGAAATACTGCTGGAAAAAACAGTGGGAAACAGTGTGGCTAGAGGCAGAATTAACTATAACTTTTCTTTAGTATTCTTTACTGTCTTTGCAGAGGGTTGGGTTTGAGTTTTTTCCCCCTTTAGTTTCATTTCATTTTGGTTCCTTTTGCAATTCAGAATACTGGAGTACGCAAACACTATTAGAAATACTTCCTTAATTTCCAGAGGACAAATAATGTGCGATTATTCACGTGTTTTAGACTACAGTGTAACTTCTCAGGAACGAAGCTTCTATTCTAGGCCTCTTCTACGACAGGTAGAACATCAATGAAAATAAGATTAAGTTTTTGCACAGGAAATTTTCTTGAAATTGAATTTAAATTAGCTCCTTGTTGCAAAAATAAAACATGGCGGATTTGTCCTAATCTTATCGTCCAGCAGTCTGTTCCACAGTGCTGTTCTGTTCTACGTCGGTGAGATTTCAATCTGAGTTTGAGTACCTACTCTACAGCCTTGCACTAAGACCAGGGGTTTTGCCGACAGCTCTTTAGTCATGACTGCAGTCTATTTTAAATCTCATTTCTCACAGATTTCACAGGGGAATTTGTATGCATGTAATGTGAAAGGAACCCAAACAATATTATGGACAATGAAAGCATAAGCTTCTCCTTCCTGAAATTCTCCACAGAGAAGCCGCAGCAACTGCCTCTGGGTGTTCTTGGTTCTGTTTCACCACTTTGCCATCTGGGGAAACATAAGAGAATCAATACATCAGATTCTGGAGGTTATGCTTTAGAGGTTATTTCTTTTTAACAGATGAATTGTTTTCCCTCTTTTCCTCATAAATTTAAACAGGGGAAAAATATTGTAACTAGTGACAACTGAGGTAGCTAAATACTGCCGCTTTGCTTAGATAGAGATAAAAAGGTTGTAAACCTTGCTTGACAGTGTCCAGTCACAGCATGAAGGACAAATTTGTCATGGACTTTGCATTAGTGTGATGTATGGTTCTCTTTGCCCCCTCCCCCCCAATAAATTACCTTCATCCAGGATAAATGTAAATATAAGAACAAGCAGTAACATTACTTGATAATTTAATTCTCCTTCATCGTGTCCTTGAAACTTCTCACAAAGCACTGCAATCTTTTAGAGTGACTTAATGCACAGAGTACCAAAGTACTGAGAGATCCCAATAGTTTCACAAAATTAGACAGGCGTTGATTTTAAACTGTTTTTTTTCTTCCTTATTAATATCTTCCTTTGTATACAAAAGGAAATTTGATGGAATACAGCTGTCTCTGGTCTTTAAAATTATAATGCCAATTGAGATGTTTATTATTAAATAGTTGGCATCATTCTGTGTTGTAAATTTTAAGATTACAGAGTTATTACATTCTGCCAATAAAATTAAGAACACATGTAGTGGTTCATTTTCAGTTAAGCATGAACAAAAATGGTTTTAACTTCTTGATCCTGTGAGAATATGCTACCCAAAGGCCTTCATCTGTAGAAACGTCTCAAATAAAAATGCCTGAACATGATTGGGATTTTTTTTTTTTCTTTTTCCTGAATGAATGTGTAACGCTGAATAATTCTTACTTGCATCATTTATATCATACCTTGCAGTCTTCATTACAGAGACAAAGTGCCTTTGATTTTTAGAGGTCTGAATAGAAAGTAGGTCTGCCCATGTGATATAATATTCATAATATTCATATTAAGTCATATCTTCCTAGAATGCCCAGAGGCCCAAACAACACGAACCCTGGATTTTTGGCTGTGGCCACTGAAAAAAGAAACCACCTCCCAAAACATGACAGTCTATTCATCCTTCTCATAAGGAGAGAAAGTACTGGAACCTTCATTGTTCAGCTGAAGGAATTAACTCTCAGGGATGAGTCCCTGCTCCTTTGTGCCTTTTCTCCATCTTGCCCTGTGCTCCTTGCTTACAAGATCACCTGGGGGTCCAACTTAATGAGAGCAGTTGTCACTAATTCCTTTTAACACACCCTCTGTGCTGCTGACCTCTTCCTTCTGTCAAGGAACGGGATCTATTGTCCCAGCCCCATTGAGAGGGAGACATCAAGCCTTCTTTTCTTCAGACCAGTGCTAACTGAGTACAAAAATCAGGAGTTTCACCACCACCACTTTTGGAGAGTTGTGCTTTACTTCAGACCCCAAAGAAACTGCAAGGCTAACAACAGAAAGGCTTTAAATTTTGCTACTTTCGGAAAAGTGCCGGGCGTGATGACCACATGGTCTGGTTCACAGCTTGGGTCTTATTGGAATGAAGTCTGTGTACCCAATAGGTGGCATGGCTGTGACTTATGAATTTCATGATGGATAACAGGGCACATGAAATTATAATATACATGGGAAAAGAAGAGGAAAGCTGCAAAGGGTGGCGAGTACGGCCACAGTACATTTCTGAGAGCAGTAATATTGAACTGATTGTCACTAACTAGGAGTAGAGGAAAAGTATCTCTAGCCTGTTTACTTCCCTGTTATGTTTGCACTTGGATAGACCAACATTTCCATTTGCTTTTCTTTTTGTTAATACTACTTTTACTGTCATTGCCATGAACAATTAAAAAGGTATTTAAAGTGCAGTTACCCTAAATTCTGCTTGCAGGAACAAAGTGCCGCATGAATGGAATATGGCTTCTTAATTCACAGCTGGTAATCACCTTGGGGAATGTCATTGCACATTAGTCTAGGTCTTATCTGATATAAACAGACATGGCTCCACAGGTACAATTTGCCCCTTGTAATGTTTTTGTCCATAATTTCCATGGGATTGTATTAGCCAGGGATATATGTTGCCGCCTTCTAGGCAACATGCCTGAGCTGTAACCATCGATACGTGCTGTGCAAACGTGGAAAGTCCTGGTGAAAAAAAAACCCCATTAACCAATATTTGGGGGAACAGGCAGTTCTGTTTAATGCTGGCTGAAAGCTAAGGACTCCTGATGGTAAATGCAGGAGCTCTGTTTTCTCTTGTAATAACTGACTGTGATTCAGCCTTAGGCATAACACTAAGAGGCTTCCAAAATTTCATCAAACTATTATTTTTTTCGTTTGTATCGATTTTAATGGTCCTAGACCAAAAATTAGTTTGATTCAACACGTTCAATGTCTTCAGTAGGAAAAAGGTTGTAACTAGAGAAAAAAAGAGCAAGAATATATACTGTGTGTATTATTTGCTTACACTTCTTATCTACACTTTCTCCATGCAGAGAACTGTTGTGGACTCCAATAGGATGTGAGGACTATCTGCCACCTGCATCATCGGAGGTTGTCATAATTGATAGTTTGGGCTCAGTATAGTGTTTTCTCTGGTCTTGCCAAGATGGAATTTCAGCCAGATTTTTAAAATTTAAGAGTGTGGGCAGATTTTGAATGAATTCTACCTAGCTGTTAGCAGAACTAGTGGGAGAACATCCAAAATGGCACTGTTGTCTTTGATACGCCTGGAATTGTGAGAACAACCTTTGTACTAACCTTAGGAAAAGCATCTCGGACTATTTTGTTCTCACACCATACATTCATATGTTACTATTCCATTCTTTGGAAGTTGGTGTCCTTGGCATATTGAGTATCTCTGTGAATTGAAGCCACTTCAGTAAAAGCTTTACCTGTTAGATAGCATGATACAGATTCTGTTTCATATAAACAGTTTTAAATAAGTGTACCCTGCTACAGATTCTGTTTCATATAAGCAGTTTTAAATAAGTGTACCCTGCCTTGAGTAAAAAAAAGATAAAAAATGACCTGAAAGAGCAGTATTGTTGGCAGTGAGAAAGAAATTTATAAAAGCAGTAGGTATTGGGAAGGTTCTGGTGAGACATAGAACTCTTTTAGTAAACCGTATCAGGGTATGATTTATTGCAACCACAGTTTATCATCCAGAGGGCATGAGTACATTGGACATATTGAAAACAGAGATCTGAATTCGTCTCTGTTCCTCTATGGCGTTTGGATAATGCTCTGTAACAGCGTGTTTTGAAGAGAGATAGCATTACAATGCATGTGTTGCATAGCTTAAATTATTATGAACTGCAAGAACAAATTTGGACTGTCTTTATTAATTGTTTCTATGTATTTCTTAACATGAAACTTTTCAGTTCAGTGATGACAATTATATGCCAATTCCACTATGGAATACCAGTGTGACCCCAACAGTGAAAATCTGTCTTGCAAAATTATATCTGACCTTTTTCTTAAAACATGGAGGGTCAGTGAGAATATGCTGATTTTGAAGATAAATCAGTTTATACCATGTAGGAACTTCTGTCCCATTTGGCTATTAAAGCTATATTTTCTATTACATCATGAATAAGATAAATAGTGACTGTGTGGCAGGCTTAAGTATACCATAAAGCCTAAAAAAGAAACAAACATCTAAGACCTCCAAAATATATGTGCTACAGGACTAGATAGATCTAAAGAACTCAGCAACAGGTTTCCATATCAATAACTTCAGATTTTAATAGCTTCAGTGATCTAGGGAAATAGACTCTATATCCAGCAAAATGCAAGTTTATAGCTCAGTGGATGGAGATTCAGGCTTCCATTATAAATAAATGGCATTGCATTAAATTGCCCTAGCCTCTTACTGCACAACACTATCTGACACTAGTAAAATATTACTACATTACCTTGCCCTTTGTAGCAACAACAGCAGCGCATATTGCCAACAACAATTAATTTGCCCCAGGGAACACCGGGTTCTTTCTGAACTGCAGTACACATGAATAGAGGTGGGTTGATCATGGCTCCCCCATTTATATCCAATGCAAGAAATCCTAGCTTTTGTGGCAGAAGGACTGAAATATAAATGACCGAGAAGTCACCTTATCCAACCATTTTTGCTTCTTTGAGCTAATCATTGTTGTATGAGTATGTAATAAGATAGATCCTGGTTTACAGTACGCATCTTTTACTGAGCACATCATATTTTACATTACTTTTTGAATAAAACATGAAAAATTAGCACTAAAGACTTTATTTATTTAATTAAATAGCATCTTAAACATTGTCAAAAAGACAGGTGGTCCCTAATTTAGCAAATATTTTACAGAAGCTTATGACATAAGATAAAGCTTTTCTGTTCACTTGAGAGCACACATTATACCAGTTTGGTAGAAGTACCACTTATTCAAAGTGCTTCTCTTTGAGCTTGCATTTTACAACTGTTACAAGGTCCTTCTCCCTTCTCTGGAGCAGAACGTTGAGAGAGTAGCCTGGGTGGAAAGCACAATGGGTAGACAAACACATTACTTTAGACCGGTGTTCAATGTCTTGCACTTTGAGCATCACAAAGTGCCAGTTGGCACATTTGGTGAAATTATGAAGGATGAACTTAAAGTACTCACTCACAGGCACAGGCAAATCAGTGTTCTTACATCAGTGTTTGTGTAAGGTAGAACTAACATAGGAAAAAAAGCATTCTTGGCATTGACATGCAATAAATACACCATTTGACTTGCCTGATTTACTTAGTTGCCAAGTTAAAAAAAAAAAAGTAAAATAAAAATAAATTAGTGTGTATGTGTATATGTGAGGAGGAAGAGTACTGTTCTGCATTTCTTGGATCTCTTACAACTTCAAAATACACTACATAAATATACCAAAATTTGTCTGGTGTTCCAAAAGTCATGGCGACATCAGAGGCAATGTGCTTTCTAAAGAAATGCCTCGAGATATTTTCCTCTGCGAGGTGCTCTGTCCTACTGGAGTCCGTTTGATATGACCTAAGCCTATGTATCAAAATGCCTGCCATTGGGATCGGGGCACTTTGTGTGTTACTCAGCGTTATATTTGAACTCAAAGGAAAGTTAGGCAAGCTCTAGCTGACCCGTCCATGAAAGTAAGGTTCTTTCATACATAGACCAAATTTAGGAGCCCAGAGAACTTTGCAGTTCAAAACTGAAGTAGTTAATGGCGTTTCTAACTACAGGCTTTGGTGATTTCCATATTGTAGTTTGGATTGAGGGCTAAAAATTGAGGGAAACTAATGTGTTTATACTGGCACTGTATTATTTTTATCCCCAAAGCATCTGCCACTGGCCACTGTCAGAAAGATGACTTTGGGCTAAACACGCTCTTCTTAAGCTTTTACAAAGTGTTTTTACTTAAATTACCATTAATCCCATTTAAGATATCTGTTAGGTCTCTTTGGATCAGAACTTTAATCTGTTTCTGCACTCATGATCTTTTCTCGCAAAAGTGTCGTAAAGCACATACGCAACATTAAAATAATAAATATAAAATATATACCTTTGAAACCTTTTGAATAAGCTCATTGTTACTGCTCAAAGATTACATGGTTTGTCTGGACTGCGAAATAGTGGATTGCAGAAATGAAAACATTCTTTTTTTTCCCCCTTATTTTGATACTTTCCCCTGGCAGCCCCTTCATCCTTCAGAATCTCTGCTGGGTTGGACAGCCCTACCCCAGAAATACACTGTAACACACTAGGGTGTGATACAAGCAAAGGAATCTCTTAGTATAGATAAAATTCTATCAGGAAATCTGCACTTTGCCCTGTAATTGTTAATTATACCACTTCAAATAAAACAAGCTCTCTTTGTGAAGAGCAGTTTGGTGATACTACTTTATCTGTGCTGGAGGTTTCTGCCAGCCTAGCTGTGTCACTCACAGATCACCCCATATCCTTCTCTAGAGCAGCAT
The DNA here is from genome assembly GCA_026212715.1 of Elanus axillaris. Classification (NCBI taxonomy): domain Eukaryota; kingdom Metazoa; phylum Chordata; class Aves; order Accipitriformes; family Accipitridae; genus Elanus; species Elanus axillaris. Next base: position 3,062,151 of record JANZLQ010000013.1, on the reverse strand, counting down.
TGCTGTTACGGGCGTGAAAAATCAAAGAAAAGACTGCAATCCTACATTTTCAGTATAGTTGATGCAATATTCAGAAGGGTCTGAAAAAATATGGATGATTTGGCTGATATTTTCTCAGTATGTTTTTTGCTCAGTCATTTAATGATGCTGTAGATACTGAATGGTCTGATCCCAGCAATTCAACTCCCAGAAAAGAAGAACGTTTATATTACAAAAAGGGGCATGCATACCCTTACTACAGGCATAGCGATAAAAATCAGCGTAACACCAATGTAACAGTGCTGATCTGAAGCCACGTATCTTGGTGACCTCTAAGGATATACATACAGCATTAGCAGGCTGGGCATGGATTGATTTACTTACTTGTCAGTCAGGTGTTGCAACCTGTGCTGACTTCGGTGTAGTTACGGCTGTAGTAACCCCGATACCAGTGCTAGGTACTCTACTAGTGGAGACGTTTCTGCGCTGCGCTGCAGTGTAGGCAAACCTCTTGGTGTCTGGAATGCTACTTTTATTGCACAGCATTTGTTGTTCGAGGAAGACTTTTATTCTCTTTGATGCAATTAGCTTGGTTTCCTGCTTTATGAGATTCTCTCTGTCGGTCCTCCAAATTTTAGAGCAAACTCTTCATAAACATGATCAAAACTATTTTCTTCATAGCTATGTTTTGTTTGATGAGCTTTATTGACCGTGAGTCCCCTTGTTCAGAAACAAACAGAGCTGTAGTCCCAGAATCACTTCTCTCTCTCCTTCTTCTCTTCCAGAGTAATCATGTCTATCAGCCTCTTTACTTAGTCACTGAGAAAACTCACCCCTTGCTGTTAGGAACTGTAAATTGAATTGCATTACAGAACATGAAAAATAAAGTCTCAGATAACAAACCTGGTTGCAATTATATTCACACAGAAAAAAACACAGAGGGAGACTTTTAAAGCCGAGTGCCAGAAAAACAAAACAAAACCCAAACCCAAGGAAATCCAGTTATGAATGAAACGCTCCGTATGTCTTCTAACTCGTAAGTGTCATTAGACAAAATGTCATTAGACATGAAATTCATTAGCATGGAAGTCTGCTGTGCTTAAATATTGGTTGAAGCAGGGAAGGTGTCATCCTGTTGTTTATAATTTTTGTTGGTTTATCTTTCAATTACAAGAAATTTGTGTTGAGTGGGAGAATATGTGCTTGGGGAAGTGTAACCAGGTCTTGAGTCCCAATTCTGTACCTGCTATCTACCTGTGTACGTTGCAAATAATTTTTTTGTATTACAGTTTACCTGTCTATCAAGTGTGAATTATACATGTGGTTTATGGATTAATTATGTGAAAATTCTGAGGTACTTTTTGACTATGTAGAGTGCTATGTAAATATTAAGACTCCGATCCACACAAGTGTGTAAGCACTCAACACCTGTCAAAACAAACAGAATTAAGTGCCTAAGTAGCTTTTTGCAGATCTGAGCCTTTGTGCTTGTTGTTTGTAACTTTTTTTTTTTTTTGAATCAAGCAGTTGGTGCTTGTAGAATGTATTGGGGATCAAGTTCAATAAGAAAAGTGCATGGTAGCAAGTATCTTTCAAATGTTGCGGTTTATTACAACTATAGTTTCAATTTTGTACAGTGCTTTTTCCATCTTAAGCCTTATGTAGGTTTCCATTAACATAAGTAGAAATTATTAAGAGGAAAATGAAACCTTTATTCCCAAAGATGAGTTGTTCTTTTGATGTACATGTAAAATTGCAATTATTACTCTAGGGAGCACTGTGCACGCAAAGGTTTATTTTTTGTTTTGGCTGGGGTTTTTACCCTCAATGCAATTAATACATTTTTAGTCTACAGAAGTTATTACGTGTGCCAAAGTACTGAGTTCCATCTCTGAGTGCTATGAATAGAAGAGCTAGCATCTTAACCGCATAGAAGGTGAGAATATGAGACAGTCAGGCATGGTGAGAGAAAGGCTTGATGAATTCATAACCAGAGGGCTCACTCCTTCGACCTTCTGCAGACTCCTCAATTTGCAACAACACCCTGCGTGACGTTACTCCAGTGCCACGCAGAGATTTCATTCAGCTTCCAGCTGCACAGGCCTTTATGCCCATTACCCAGTCACACGTGTGAACTGTTGCTGCATAAAGCAAATACATATGTAATATACTGTAATGATCCAGGGAACTAGCCATTGAAGCGAAAATGAATTCCTAAATTCTTTCACAGATAAAGAAACAAACAGCAGGCTGAAGACATTAATGAAGTATTTGATACCTCTGACACACAGGGAGAGCGGTCAATGAAGTTGTGCCAGTCTGTTCTAGTTATCAACTGGGGCCACATTTTTATTTCAGTTCTCGCTTTTTTCCAAATCCCTTTACTCAATGTCTGTGTTTTTTGAAAGAAATCTGTCACAGTATGTCCTTTCATGTTTTAGGAATATCTTGCATAAAGCAAGTCAGTAGTGACCTCTCAAATGGACACTCCAAAAGTAGCTACAAAAGTGTTGGGACGTTACAAATACAACACTGGAATTTAAAAGGAGAACCATGAATTACTTACATAGAAACCCAGAATGAAGGGGTTAGTTGTGACATGCAAAAGAATGTAAGAAAATGTTTCTAGTGAATAGCAAGCAGTTATTAAGATGGTATATAAACCAAGGCCATAGTTTAAAAATAGGCTTCACCAAAACAGCACATGTTTCGATTACTATTTTTAAGTTTTAAGCCAAGCTTTTTTTTTTTTTCCTTTACATTTCTTAAGCATGAATACATATTGGAAATTTTTTTCCATCTCAATTATTAACAAGGATATGCAGAGTATTCCATCTCCTGTTGCCATCGTTATGTTTTGTTTTTTAAAAAAAAGAGTTCTTGTGGAAAAAAATTCTGATTATTGTATTTATCCTGATTTCCAGATACCAGGGCAATTCATTATTTAGCCTTTGGATATGGTGTTGCTGTGGAAAGCTGACTGAATACATACAGTCAGAGAAGTGACACTGCCTTCAAACATTAATCTGTTTTTTTTTTCAAAAGTTCAGGAATATTACATATGCCTAAAGAATGGATTCTGCAAGGGTACAATTCTTCTATAAAAACAATGGCTCTTGGGATAATTAGATTTTTTTGTTGGTGCTTTAGCATCATGGATGATAACAGAACGTCTACCATTTGTCATTCTAGTTACCTGTAGTGCAGGCACGGAATATGAAATTCAGTCTTTGTTAGTTGCCCAATAACTGATGACTTAAAAAAACTCTTAGAGCTTCCTATATCCTAAGTATTCTAGCATAAGATTAAGCGGTGCAAGAAAATACATCAATATCTCCGATATATATACATACAAAATTTAAGGCATATCTTAAAAGCCAGAAGAGATCTTTGTAGTTACCTTGTCTGGTCTATAAATAGAGCCATAGAAACAATGTGACATAAGAAGTTCCCACATTATGCCTACAACCGAGTAGACAGTATCTTTTAGACAAAGCTAAACAAAATAAAATACACCTTAAATTTTAAAATTCACTACAGCTCTTTGTGTATATATGTGAAAGTTTAACAGAATTTATACTTGTCAGTATTAATGGAAACTATTCACTTACCAAAAAAGCAATGAATGAGGAACAACTTCTTTAAATTTTGCCTACAAGTTTAAGATAACACTGTTACTGGAGGTTAAGTTCTGTAAGAGTAGCAATAGCAATAATAATTAGTTTGCATCTTGAAAAGATTACAGCCTGACCTCTCACAAGTCACAGGAAACAAATACACAATAAAAAGGCAGGAAATGGAAGAAGAGACAAGAAAAAGGATCACACAGATCAGATAAATGTTGGACTACTGGTTCTTCAGTATTCCGATCAGTTAAATTAAAGCAAACAGTAAGTCTCCGTGTTGACTATCTAGTTACATGCTGGCAGTTTACTTGAAAGCATCATGATAAGAATAGGCCTTGCCAAAATTCTTTAACCTCCCCCAGGATTCTGCAAAATAAACTAACTAAATAAACGTATGCATTGCTTTCAAGCTTACAGTCCTGGATTGTTTCTTAAACATGCATATTCGGGGTTAACAATCTTTTCATACTCTTGACAATAACACTGAGGATTATACGCAATGAAAACTTAATGAGTACATGTTTAATGATTTCAGTTGCTATGTTGCTGGTTTTAATTGAAACTGATTCTACTATTTAACTGCCATTTGACTTAGTTTGGATCTAGTCCAACACACAAGAAGCAGAAGAGAACGCTGCGTTTTTCCCACCAACTTTCCAAAAAGTGTAGGGTTTTTTTTGTTGTTGTCAAATTTTCGTAATTGTTAAGTGGAAAAGAATCAGTTAAAAGGCTTTGCCTTAAGACAGCACAAAACCACCAGGGAAATTCATGGATCCTAGAGAAGCCTCTTGATCCATATAATACAGTCAATAAGGCTGAGACTCCCAAGGGGGGTCTTAAGGTCCTTGTTTTCAGCTTTGTGCCTGTGATGCCTTTTGGACTAGAGGCATGTGTTTCAGAAGCTCCTGAAATGATGAGGGACTTGGCATCCTGGAAGAGGAGCCTTCATAAAAGATTAGTGGAGACTCATTTGATTCCAGGCTGAAAAGCTGATATTATCTGAGGGTTCCTGATCTCACATATATTTTTAATAGGGACTGAAGAAGAACTGCTTGCAAGGTTCTTTTGCTATACCTATTCTGTGTTTTGGGGTTTTTTTTTAAATCCCAAAATGGATGAAAAAAAAATTATTTTCAAAGTCTGAAACATGAGACTTATACGCTGTAACAAACCTTTGAAGTATTTCTGAAAATAAGGCACTGTGAAGCTTCTTAAAGGATGCTGCAGCTTCTAATTCTTACATAAATATATTTTAATTCAGAACTATCCTTTTTTCTTTGTACATTTTCAAACTTGCCGTATTACAGTGTTGTGTACATTTGTAATTAATGTTGGTAAACCTCTTTAAATGTTAACATTGTTATTTAAATACAGATATGCATTTCAGTTTGAAAAAGTAACGATCACAAAAACCAGGAGGACCTAATTTAGATGAAAAGGGCAGAGCAGGAGTCAGGCATAATTATTTGCATCATCAAGTACAATTTTTTTTTTTTTTTGTGTATGCTTGTTTGCCCACTGAACAGTTGTGAACGCACAGCAACCATGTACAGATATCTGATTTAAGCATGGAAGTCTACCTAAGGATCTACCCTTTTCAACCCTGCTGGTAGGGAGCTTCTGTAGAGTGTAAAAGTGTTGTTGCAGGTTGAAAGTCACGCAGTCCGTGAACAAGACCAAGGCCGTTAAGACACGGCGTTATGGTCTGTGACAGAGGTTTCGCTCTTTCAGAGGTGTTTTCAGATTTGCTCTTCTGACAAATTCCAGTCCGCGATGTATCACAAAATATATCTTGGGCGACTCTAACCTGTCGATGCGCAGAGAAGCGGTTAGTGCTTCCCACTGCGGTAATTTCAGAGGCGCTTGGCACAGGATGTTCTCGGAGTGCCTCCAAGTCACAGAGTGGCTGTGCAATACCTAATTTCTCTTCAATTTCTGCCTGGCTTAGTGCTAGAAAAGGGGTCTTTGGTTCTAGATCTGTATTACTTATTCCAAGACAGCCTGTCACAGTTGCAGTGAAATGAAACTTGAAAAGGTTTTAAAATTTAGATGTTGTCTCACCCCCAGCATTATCCGTTTTCAAAGTGATTTTCCCTGAATCATGGGCCCTCACCAGAAGACAGGACGGCTACAGAGTTTGTCCTGAAGAACACTCACCTGGGGAGCATTTTACAAGCGAACTGATTTCTTTTTTTAAGCTGTATTTTAAATATCAGTGGTTCTTTACAAAAAAAGAATATCTATTTCCATTTGGAAGTTATTGGTTAGAGCTCCTTTTGATTTGTTTCAATGCACCAACAAGACCATCTGTACAAAATATCCTTTTGTTGTGGTTTATGCTTAGCACCCCACAATGTCTGTAAACAGAAATGTTGGCGTTATTTCTTTTTGATATTATTTTGAGATTTTTTTCCAGTAAATAGAGACAACTTTTTATGAAGATGGTTTCTTTTTACCAAAAAGGAAATGTTTGCTGTATTATCTACAAGTGCCGTAATTTGTGCAATGCAGTCTGTTCATAAACGGCTTTCTCTCTTACTAATAAAATAGACAAACACTTAAAATTTTAATGTAGCCTGAGAGCTGGTTTATATTTGTACTAATGTCTGGGAAGGATAATGTTCTTGTACAGAAATTAGCATTCTGAAACTAAAAGTTATATGTAATTGTTCAACTTTCTCTTACGTCCTCTTAACTGTTAAAAAACACTAAATGTGCATTTGACGAGTAGCTAGGACACAGGAACCAAACTTTTCTTTAGGAAAAGAAAACAGAAGATTATTAAAGATTAAACTAATAGCTTTAAATACAAACATTTGTCAAAGCAATGTAAGTAGGAGAGGTCTTTTGTTTCTAATCCACCATGTTTTCAGTCTCTGTTCTCCCTTTCTTCATAGAGTAATTTACATTTTCCCGGGTGTTGAGAGAACACAATACTTAAATGTAGATTACTAATAAGAAAAGGCAGCCACAGTAGATCAGACTGCGTAGAGGTTGATATGTGGTAAATAATTTTGTTGGGACACAGTGATTGAATAACGGTCTTTACAGTTTAAGAATCTGATTTCTGTGAAAGATCTCGGTCACAAAACCTAATCTTGTTACAGCGGTTTAACTCATCACACTGTACTTACACGGGGAGGAGAAGGGAGGCTGCAGCACAGTCCTTCATTCGTCACCATGAGTTGTTTTACATGGAAATAATGGAATTGCACTGCATAGACTTACGCTGTAACAATCCTGAACTTCCCTGCTGAGACCACCTTGAAAGGTTCTCCACCGCTTTTTTTTTTTTCATAGAACTTCCCAAAGGAATACCTTAAGAGAGAATCCTGCTTCAAAGTGTGTAGCATGATGGGACAACACGCTACTGCAAGGTAGTTTGCACAAGCTTAAATTTACCCCTGTGCTTTTACCCATTATTTTAAATTGCTTCCCTTCGAGTTTGGGTCTCCTCAGAGGTAAGAAATCTCTGAACATAGGAGTCTGCAATGCCTTATGTAAAACTGAAAACCCAAGCCTGGCAGTTACAGTATTAAGCTTCTGAGTGCTTGACTTATCAGGAGGTATTTTGACAGGAAGCACAGGGAAAGTGTCCCAGATAACAAATGTGAGTGACCAATTATAAGCAAAGTGCAGACTGAGAGCTTTGTAAATGCAAGTAAATTACACAGATAGGACTTCTAACTTTGTTACCTCCCCAGCTGCCATGCCCCTAATATTACTTTAAATTATATTATTTTCAGTAGGATAATTTAAATATAAAGCATTAAATCTATTTCACTGGATTATCTGTATGCACCCAGGGATTAATATAACCAGTTTCTAATCCATTGGCCACTTTGTGAATATATTCCTCTGCCAGCCTAGCTATTGATACCAGCAGGCTGACGATCTTTGTGCACAATGAATTACATTGTTCAGAGGCGTTGATCATTCTAAAAAAGTGTAAAAGGGGTTTTGTGGGCTTATTAATGCTGGTTTCCCCATTAACCTCTTTTTGAATGAGTGAGTTGGGACAGCTCTCTTGACAAAAGATTTCAGATGTGTAGAGTAGCCATGAACCAGATATGCCTGGCTTCTAATTCTTTATTTTTATTTCATATGATATACAATTTCATAAGGTCTCTGGGAAATATGTTGGAATAATTAATAAATCTGAAGAAGCTGTGATTTGAAAATACATTGCATAGATAGAAAAAATAACTACATGCATCAAGCTAAATATTTGATTTATTTCTTCAGCTGAAGCCTGCGTATTAACACAACTTTCTGTTTTTGAAAGTAGTGCTGCTGACTTACAATTCCTGATGAGCACATTCAACTATCAGCAAGTTTTATCATTAGGAATCACATGTACAAACTTGTGTGCCTGCTTTGAACTTTAAGAAGTTTAAGTTCAAAATTTTTCTTCCATGGCGTAATTAAAACAAAACAAACCAAAACAAACAATTGTTCCTCATGGCTGAAGTGATTACAAGCTTTGAATCACTGCCAGTTTTCTGTTAGTAGAAGTTGTCCGAGCTGGGCATTTCTTTGTTCACCTTCTTTGCGAAAGAACAGTATTGCACCAGAGGGTTTTTTTTGCTTGAATAAAGCATGAACAATTCCCACCCAATCATTTCCATATATACTTTACCAGCAAATTTACCAAGGTGCTCTGTCACTGTTTCTTTTTTTTTCAGTACCACAGTCATGATTAGCTTCTCTTGTCCTGGTTGCTTTCTACTTTTAATACCCTCAGATATAATCAGTCACAACTGTATTATTTAAATTTACAAGCAGTTTGTGGAGAAACCCGTCAGGTTCCACTCTGGCTTAATCATGTGTTGTGTAGGGTGGCATCCCTTACAGTCCCCAGATAGCTTATTTATTCTATAAGGTACCACAATTGCTTCGTCCATGCAAAGTGAACAAAAAGTTGCAAGATTTCCAATTAACTTTGAAGAGCACTGATTAGTTAATACCAAAGATATATCAGACACGCCAAAGATACACCAGTAGACAGTTACCAACCATGACAGGTCTGCTGATTATGGAGTTTAAAATTATATAAGCCTCAATAACTTAGAACAGATGATGAGAAATATTTTATTTACCCATTACAGGATCTTCTCTATTTACTGAGGTTTTTTCTACCAAGATTTTTTTCTGTCAACACCGGGGAACCAAAACTTCTTTGTACGTTTGCCTCTTCCTAATTTGTTTTCCAAGACCAAGAGAAATTTTTAATAAGCTTCTAGAAATGTCAGTTCCTGTGTGATTTATATAAGATGGATCTCATCCATTCTAGTCAGAATAGGAAATATATCAGTTTTCAGATCATCCAAGCTGAAGTTCAGAAGTTGGTGCTACATCCATCTGGCACTTTCTTAGACTGTTTCCATGGTTAACTGTTGGAGCCAGTGCTGAAGCGAGCTGTAACGCAGTTACAAAGTGTTCAGCTCAGCAGGGTACCAGATAACCCTCCTGGTTAATCTAGGATAGGGTTCTGATTTCCTTCGTTAGTTACAAGTCAGCACAATTTGCTGTTTTGGAGCCATGTAATTTTTTTTTTTTTTTTTGAGGACAACATTACATTTTCTCTAACAACATATTGAGGTATTTTTGTGTTGGTTTTTTTTAAAGGATTCCTATGTAGTCTCATGGGCCTGCAAGACTTCGATTTCTTTGCCAAGATCTGACAGAATTAGCTTATACCTAAAACTTCAGAAATTTAGTGTTATTTGTTGGTGTTCTGCAAATCACTAGTAGGGACAGGAGACGCTGGACGCACTGGTTTTGGTACTGTTCTGCGAAAGCACTTGGCTGAAGCTGTAGTCCAGCGGACTGGTTTTGGGCTGGGATAGAGTCAATTTTTTCCATAGTACCTGGTACGGGGCTGAGGTTTGGATTTGTGACCAAAACAGTGTTGATAACACACTGATGTTTTTTACCTGTTGCTGAGCGGGGCTTGCCCGGAGCCAAGGGCTGTTCTGCTCCTCAGCCCACCCCACCAGCGAGGAGGCCGGGGGGGCACAAGGAGT
>JANZLQ010000013.1:3022977-3033165 GCA_026212715.1 Elanus axillaris | reverse complement strand
CCCATCCCTGGCAGTGTCCAAGGCCAGGCTGGATGGGGCTTGGAGCGACCTGGTCTGGTGGAAGGTGTCCCTGCCCAGGGCAGGTGGTTGGAACTAGGTGGTCTTTAAGGTTCTTTCCAACCCAAACCGTTCTATGATTCTATGAAGACAAATCCATTGCACTGCAATGCAGATCCTTTATAGTATTATGACATTTATCTTCAGGAAACTCCAAGCATCCTTGAAAAATCAGGCTCTGTTACTCCACATTCTCAATGATTTTAATTACCATTTTGGGTTCTCAAACATGTTCTCTTTTAAGTTTGAACACTTTGGTTTTGGCTTTATTTTAATTTCTTCCTGTGTTCTTAATACAACTTCATTTTTACTTATTAGCCCTTCAATTCTGTACTGCCCCTAAAATAAAGACAGTTGGTTTTGGTTCAGTGATATTTGCTGAAAAAATGTGTAGGCTCTGTTCTCTGTGAATATCTGGGCAGTCATTGAAAATATTTACGAGTTTGAAGTTTAATTATAAGTAGGTTTAAATTTAAAAGCAATTTATTAAGCTTAACTGGGAAACCTCCGTAGCCTTTTGCAGAGATTTCCAGACAGATTTCTCTCTTTTCCATACTATCCTGTATTTTGTGTCTGACTGTTTCCCCTCTTGAGAGCAACCACATTATTGTGCAGTTCTGTTCTTTTTCACAAGTTAGATCAATCTTCTCATATGTTACTGATCTTAAGTGAGCAACCATGTTTTTACCTGGTAAAGCTTATTTGGTTACAGAATTTTGTTGGATAGCTGTGCCCACAAAACAAAAGAGCACTCACAAGAATATGAATAAAATGTTCATATTGATGAAGTTACATTAAATGTTCTTAGTGTAGGCCAGGTGCATTGTAAAGTGACATATTAATATATAACACCTGTGCTACAGCCACCTGTGCTTGAAAGACAAGAAGGCTGTTTTGAATTTTTATCCAAATAAAAAAAAAAAGAAAAATTAATATCTGTCCTGTAGCAGTCCGTGAGACATGAGGTGTATATGCTGGTAGGACATGAATGCCAAATATGATGAACTCCTTATATGCCTCATGCATTTAACTAGCCAGCTGCTTGCAACTGGAGTTTTAAAAAGTAGAAATAATGATGAGGGTAAGAAGTTTTCCACATATGTAATTGCAGCAAGATGTTGGAAGGCCAATGAAAAAGATGGAAATTCATGGCAAAAAACTCATCTAAGAGGATGGGTATGACTTTGATAATATATAAGGAAAGCCACTGCTAGTGATCTTTGGATTCAAGCTGCTGGATGACTGAACACTTTGTCTTCCATTTGATTAGTTGCATGCCAATACTTTTATTTGTTGTTTGCTTAAATAAAGGATGACTCTTGCGTCAAGGCGTGTGAATGTTTCGAAGAGGCAGACATTCTTTGGAGGAGCTAAGTATGACTAGCAGATGACAAGCCAAACCTTTGAATTGCACCACTAGAGCAAGAGTTGAATGGCTCAAAACGGAGAAGTGTTCCATCTCCAGCTTCCTCTGTCATTCACATCTGTGGGAGATGTTCAGCTTCATGTTCAGATGATGGGCTTGCCTTGTGCATAAGTGCTGATGTTCGGGATGATTTAAGTAGACATCTAAGGTATACTGAAGATAAGATTTATGAAAGGTCATAGGAGAAGGTGACTTGACATCGTACAACAGCCTGCAATAGCAGGAAATACTGATGTGGCCATTTACAATGAACTATAAATGACTCCCTTTTTGAAAAAAAAAATGGTAAGCACAGGCAAATATGACAGCAATAGGAGCAATAAGAAGAAGACTATATAATTTAAAAAAAAATAATCATACCTTAGTGAAATGACTGTATGAACATCTTTAGCCATCTAAAACTCAGGTATTAGATGTTTAGTAAGCTCTGGAATAAAATTAAGTCTATCTATATATGGGTTAGAAATGCCTAAGTCTGTTCGGGTTTTGGGGGGCTTGATTGGTTTTTTGTGTTTGTTCATTTTTTGTTCGATTTTTGTACTTTATAGCTATGTAGGGAATGTTTACTTTGTAGAGAATATCAGGAATATCATTGTACTTTTAATATAGGACATTACTAGTCTTATTAGGTATTTTGGACAAATGAAGCAACGGGGTCTATATTCTACAGAAATTCACTTCCATGTGTTGTTTCAACTAAAGTACAGTATTTCTTTACTGCAGTCTTTGGCAAGCTTTATGAGCTTTGAAATATTTTTTATAAAGTTTAAGTGTTCAGTGTATAAATAAAGAAGGAATTGATTCACTTCTTCATTGGAGGCAAGATTAGTAAAATTATTTAGTAGCTGACAAAGAAGAGAACAGCTTACAGGCTTTCTTGAGTTGTTTTCAATGGGAGTGCCCTAGGACTTTAGTTGCTTCCTGAAACAAGGATTCGATCAATTGCTGTTACCATCGTTGGTGAAAAAAAGACCATTAAAAAATTACATAATGCTCAGCTGGCTGCTGACTCACCTTGATACCCTAATTGCCTCATGGAGTGTTGTCCGGTGTCTTCTAATACTTTGTGGGTTTTTTTAGGATACGGAAGTTCTTTATAGCTCCCATGGACCTTTTAGTTTTCTGGAGAATAACCCTTATACCTGCCACTCAAATAACCAAGAAGTCAGAGCTCCAACTGAAAACATTCAGGGGCACAGTCAGGATATATGAAGTCTGTACTTTAAGGCTGAGAAGGGACTGGATGACAGCCACTGATAGAATTAGCATTATTCAGGATTCTTTCTAGCCATTCTGGCTGGACACATTTGGCAATTCTGTGCCAGTATTCATAATTATTCTTCAAAGAAAATAAATGGGATCTCTAAAATTCTTCCTATCTCTGTATTAGGAATATGAAAAAACTAAGGGAGAAATAACCTTGACGGGTAGTTTTCAAGTTCCACTTGAACAGGTAAGGGGAAAAAAAAACCCAAAGACCTCAAATCTAGGTATTTACTGCTTCCTTTAAATTATAAGATTACTGCATATTACGAATTGCCACAATGCAAAAAAAAAAAAAATAATTGTAGTATGTTGAAGTGCGGAAAACCAATACTTTAAATTGCTTTTATTTATTATATGTCTCAGTGTAATTTATAAGTTATGAAATATTTGCAAAGTTTGTTTTATAGTATGTCCTGTCCCTTTACTGGTTCTTTCTAAGCAATTCAGTAACAGAAGTATTTATATATTTTTTATTTTGCAGCTGAAAACAAAACAATAGGAATACCTGACATAAATTCCTATGGTAATCACTGTCTTCTAATTCCTTTTTCTGCAGTCCAGTGCTTCCATTGCAATAAAGATGATACCATTATGCCATTACTTTAATTATAATATTCCATATCTTATCAAAATAAAAAGTCAGTATATTTTTCCCAAGGGCTATAATTCTGTAGAGTGCATGTCTGAAGTTCAGACACATTTTTAAGCATACAGCACTGAAAGACTACCATTTGGGAATTAATAATTTACAATTTATTTATTTATGGCTGAAGAGAAAGTTTTCTTTGTTTTTTTCTGTCTTGTGTACATACAGTTCATGTTTATGAATGAGTTACAAACAAATATTAGCACAGTGAAGGAAAACTGAAAAGAGAGAAATTTCTGTTATTCTAGCTCTTTGGGGGTAAATACCCAAAATACATTCTTTAAAAAGAAACATTTTTTTGTAATAGTCAGACCTTAGAAGCCGTGGGTAACAGGGATGAAGTACACTATTGGACATATGGGTTTCTTTACAGTCATCTTCACTTCTTCCATTGTATTCGTTTTGGTATTGGAACACTGCTGAATGAGGATTTCCTATTAGTAAAGTTCATGGCTGGGGAATTGACCTTCAGGGATTGATGGATCTGAAAACTGGGTGCTATCCACAGGGCTATCTCTGTTAATTAGAAGGAAGCAAGCAGAAATAATAACTGTGAGTCAGAAAGTATTAACAATTATCTCTTGTGAAACTCTTAAATGAATGAAGAAAAAACCAGCAAAATAATGTACCTTCCTTTATGACTTTTCTTGTTTAGATTTGGGTGTTGAACACTGATGGTCAAAACGTAAATAACTACGAGTGGTAGTGTGAGACTCCTAAAATTCCTGTGCTTAGTGAGAGGAGTTAATGACAATGACAGTCTGAAATTGAAGTGAGCTTGCATTTTCTGTTTTTAGCTGAATCCTCTGTTTTACTGCAACATTAACTCCAGCATTTGATATCTTTCCATTTTAAACAGCGCTAGCTACTCTTATTTTTACTGTTCAGTGGAGTAGCTGGGAGTTGAGCGGCCTTTTACCTTTCAGTTGTTGGTCAAGGTTCCCCAAAGTCTTGTATGTAGCATATGTTCTCGGGCTGAAGGTCTCTAATCTGTTGATTTATTTATTACTTCTTTTAACACTTTGCAGTGCAATACCTGGCACACTTTTCTTAATTTAATCTTACAACATTTGTCAGCTATAGGAAAATAAGACTGTAGCTAACCAGGTAAATCTGAAGCACTTTTTATTTTTACTAATTCTATTTCTGTTCCCTTTCTAACCCTCATTGTGCCAACCAGAGCAGAATTCATCTCACCTAACCTTAGACTTTATAAATTGATTTTTTTTAATCTTAGCTCCCTCGAAGGACAATGAAAAGATACAGAAATGCTTCAGAGAGTCATTTCTGCTGCCTGATCATATAGTCAGAGCTGCTTCTCTCTTGTCAGTAGAAGTTGACTTTAAGCTGTTTACGTAGGTGGTGGGTCGGTCTCAGCTGCCAGACCCCCACCCAGCCACTCTCTCTAAGACTGTCAGGGGCAAAGTGGTCTCAAACTGCGGAAAATTAATTTCATTTGTTGTAAGCTAAAATAGATTTGGAGAGTGAGAAGACTTTTTAGGACCATAGGACTATACTTGCACATGTGTGGCATGTACACAGCCCCACAAGAAACTGTTTGGTTCAAACCAAATTAAAAGTTTTGGCCCATACATTTATTTTGCCTGTAGCTGATTGTTCATATTCAGTTTTGATTTGTATTTTCTTAATGTTTTTGTATTTATTAAGTATTACTATTTTTTCTTAAATACTTGTCCTTAGATTGTTTAAACAGTTTTGAGAGCTCAGAACTCGGTTTTTAAGATTCAGAACATACACTTTAGACCAAATTTTAGTATAGAGATTTGCTTTTATTTGGGTGCCAAATGAATAACTAAATTATTAAAGTCAACTTGACAGTAGCCAGTAGTTTCTGCTGGGAAAACTGTGACCATAAGATCACTTACTACAGATGCTGAGTCTTCTAAATAGTTAGTGCTCAATGTTATAAAATGTGAAAGACAGTCCTGCTAACAATATCTGCTAGTAGATTACGATCACCTTCTGGAGGTGTAATAAAAATATAGACGTAGATCCAATAACAAGCAAGACCTGAACTCACATCTTCTGCACTGCAGCATGTGTTCCAAGCCTTGGATTGAGTGTATTAGGAAACCCAGACCTGCAAATATATATTTCCTTTGAGGTCCCTAAGACGGATAGGACTTCTTTATGGAAACCTTCAGAGTAGTTAGCACTCTCTGCTGTCTGTATAGGGAATCTCCTACTCTAGGCACCTTCATATAAACTAGGTAGACTGGATTCTCAATATTCTTCCAGAGTTAAGGTTTGTAATTTAATTCAAAATATTTAAAAATGTGGAATAAAGAAACAGTATGTCAAACCGACACTGGAATCAAAAGTGTTCATTTATGTTGAAACAATATTTCTGTTAAGTCTAAAATGACTTTTTGGTTAGGGGGTTAATTTTGGTGATATATTTGAAATATTTAATTTCAGCTGGACAAATTTCCTTGGTTTTTTTTTCGGTTCATCCAATGAATCAAAAAATTTCTTATTTACACAGGTCTACTGTGCTGAAAACATCATGGGCGAGTAGGGTGTCAAGAGACACAATTCATGCATCTCTGCAGATCAGCAAAGCTGGTGCCACTAATACAGTTTCTTCAAGTGGAATGGAAGAACAGATAAATATCATCAGAATGGGAATTGATCTATATTATATAGTTGTTTGACCTTTTTAGTTAAAATTCACAAAGGGAGTGAGTAGAACATGCAAAGTTATGGTATAACCTGTTGCTTGTTAAAAGAAGACCTGCATAAAAACATGACTCTCTAACTAGTCTCCACCCATCCTCAAAAAGGATGTTAACAGTATAAATCACAGATAGCCATCTCAGAACACAAAGGCAGCTAAAATAGTTAAAATAACTTTTAAAATATCAAGTACCAGTGGAAAAAGAAGACAATGCTGAATATGTCCTCCACTTCTGGAGTAAAACAAGAATTAAAAAAAGGAAAGGTTTTAATTATTTAAAAATGTTTCTCAATATTTTGTGACTGTACTAACATCATAAAATATCCCCAACTAATTCCCATGTTAATCTCAAATGTGATTGACAATATTTTATAGAGTCTCTTCTTAATGTTATAGAAGATATTGAGTAAATAATAAATTCCTTTCTTTGTTGCTAGTATATTTGGTAAGCAAGGCTCGTGATACCAACTCTAGGTATAAAAGCTCTTGATATATCCCCCTGGAGTTTTTTACTTATCACTTCCGTCTTTAAAAGAAGTCTAGAAATGTAAATAACAATTGTAGTAGGACTGGATGGCTCAGGGAATTAGTAATCAGATTTAGAGCCTTTTCTCTCTTTCCTACTAATCTAAATCTAGCTTGACTTGTTACCAAAGGTTGTTGCTAGATAACAATTCAATGGAATATGCTTATTTGTTACGCTTATTTGTGACCTCAGCCTATGGCACAGCCTTCACCTATAAAATTGTTCTGTTGCTAGTAGTATCAATAAAGTTGTCGTGACCTGAATGGGTATAGATACAGAATTGGTTTTTTCCCCCCAGTCTCACAGGACGGTGTGGGAATCTTGTGCTGCAGCTCCCCATGGTGCAAGCAAAGAGTAATTTTTTTCTGGGGATGAGAGGAAAATGTTTTCATGAGCATGAAAATTCACCTGTTTTAACAAAATGAAGAAGGGCAGCATGGCAGAGGGAGCTCTGACAGCAGCGGGTAGAACAATAGTGTTACAAACATGTCAAACTTGAAAGGAGCTACATTAGCAAGTCAATCTCAAGCAAGTAACCTCCTTTGGGAAGACTCTTTGAAAGGAGAAGTGCAGTTAGCAGTCTAGCTGTGTCACTTCTCATTTATACATTTTTTTAAACAGCCTTCTTGGTCAAAAACATCCTCATTATCTTTATTTTCTATTTTCAGCATGCATTTATTATAGCTGGTTTGCTCCATTCAGTTTAATATGTCTGGTTTTAATTCATTTCTTGACTTTGCAACCGAGACAGTAGCTACAATACAGAATTTTGCTGAACATTTTCTGAAAGTGTGTGTGATGTGCATATCTCCGTTGTCTAGGTTGACAGCCATATCCTCTGAGAATTCCAATGAGTTAGTGAGTCTTTACCTCCCTTGTCTCTCCTTAGGCCATTTTAAAATAATGGCATTATGTTGGCTACTCTCCAGTCCTCCCGGATTTCACTTGATCTGTTTTGAAGACCAGAAGTATATAAAAATGTCTGCCAAAGCTGCTTCGGTTTCTCTCGTTACTTCCTTAACCCTTTTGGACATACGCTGTTTGGTCATGGCCCTATCAATTTTAAAAGTTATTTCACCTTATAATAAACATACCTGACACACTCTGTACATTTCCTAATTCCTAATCATCTCTCTCCATAAATCTGATTTCAGCTGTAGTCAAATATCTACTCTCATCTTTTATAAGGCCATATATAACCATTATTTAATGTATCCTCAATCCCCTTATACTCTTTCTTATACTCTTTCTGCTCTTTTTAATGCAACATTAAAGGTTCTTTCAGCAATAAGGATATGTCTAGAACTCAGGACAGGGCTAGAGAATTAGTTTTCATTCAGAATTGCAATAAATTTTGTTTCTTTCCTGCTCTAGGGAGGAAGCAGCCTGCAATTGAATTATAGCTGTGATAGTTATTTGCTTCTTCATGACAATTTGCTGACCCAGAGACATTGTTCTCCTCAGTGCCCTGCAGTCTGCAGGTTTGCAGCGCTGCCAGGGAAGCAAGAACTGCTCTATATTTCTTTGCTTCTCTGCATAGGCATGTCAGAATCATAATGATTAGCTCTTGAAAGGACCTCATGAAGCTACGTAGTCCATCCTCTTGTCCCAGGGTAAAATCAGCTATACCAAAGCTTATTTGTGTTATCTATTCTTAATAGCCTTCAGTCATGGAGATCCCATAACCTCTTTGAGCAATCTGTTCAATGCTTATTTAAATTTTAGCTTTACAACCTTGCCTTAATTTTATTCTATAATTCTTAGAAACAAGATTAAAAAATAATGTATGCTACTTCACACATTACAGCAATTGAAAAACCTCTTAATGTTTCTGCATGTGAGACACTGATTATGCCTAACAAAAGTTTAGAGACAGAGCCTGGGGCTGATCCTAAACACTTACAAGATCTATTTGATGTGAGCTGTCCCACTGAAATCAAGATGACAGCTGATTATAAATATTTTATATTGTTGTCTACCAACGGTTTTTAGCTGTAAAAGTTTTCAGTATTGAGCAGTATGCTAATTCTAAGGTACTTTTATAAATACAACACTGATCCTAGCTGGATCATGTGCAGGAAGGGAAACAAGAGCCTCTGAATCTAACAGAAAAAAGCTCTTACTATCTGACTCATGTTCTTAGTTACATCTATTGGAAAGCATTATTAAATTAGGAGATCTCTGTGTCTTCCTGACTGCTGGACAAAGCCCAAAATTATGTTGACATGACCGCTTCAAACTAATGCTAGATATTGAGCCTCAGCATCTCCCCATCGGACTTGTGCTCCAGGCCCCTCGCCAGCTCCGTTGCCCGTCTCTGGACACGCTCCAGCTCCTCAATGTCTTCCCTGTACTGAGGGGCCCAAAACTGAACCCAGCACTCGAGGTTTGCCCTCACCAGTGCCCAGTCCAGGGGACAATCCCCTCCCTGCTCCTGCTGGCCACGGAATTTCTGATCCAGGCCAGGATGCCGTTGGCCGCCTTGGCCACCGGGGCCCACTGCTGGCTCATCTTGAGGTGGCTGTTGACCAACACCCCCAGGTCCTTTCCCACCGGGCAGCTTTCCAGCCACTCTTCCCCAAGGCTGGAGCGCTGCGTGGGGTTGCTGTGACCCAAGTGCAGGACCCGGGACTTGGCCTTGTTGAACCTCATGCAACTGGCCTTGGGCCCACCGATCCAGCCTGTCCAGATCCCTCTTTCCTACCCTCATGCAGATCAACAGTCTTGCCCAACTTGGTGTCATCTGCAAACTTACTGTATTCGATCCCCTTGTCCCGATTATGTATAAAGATACTAAACAGAACCGGCCCCCATGCTGAGCCCTGGGGAACACCGCTTGTGTCCGGCCACCAGCTGGATTTAACTCCATTCACCACAACTCTTTGGGCCCAACCATCCAGCCAGTTTTTTTATCCAGTGAAGAATATGACTGTTCAAGCCATGAGCAGCCAGTTTCTGAAGGAGAATGCTGTGTGAAACTGTGTCAAAGGCTTTACTAAAGTCCAGGTAAACAACATCCACAGCCTTTCCCTCATCCACTGAGTGGGTCACCTTGTCGGAGAAGTTGATCAGGTTTGTCAAGCAAGATCTGCCTTTCATAAACCTATGGTGACTGGGCCTGATCACCCGGTTGTCCTGTATGTGCCACGTCATGGCATTCAAGATGATGTGCTCCATAACCTTCCTTGGCACCGAGGTCAGACTGACAGGCCTGTAGTTCCCTGGATCCTCCTTCCATCCTTTCTTGTAGATGGGTGTCACCTTTGCTAACCTCCAGTCAACTGGAACCTTAATTTTCTTCTTCATAGCTGGTACAGTGCTGTATTTTGGATTTAGTATGAGAATAATGTTGATAACGCACTGATGTTTTAGTTGTTGCTAAGTAGTGCTTATCCTAAGTCAAGGATTCTTCAGTTTCCCATGCTCTGCCAGCAAGCAGTCCTCCTTTTGTTGCTAATGTATTCATAGAAACATTTTTTATTGTCTTTTACAGCAGTAGCCAGATTAAGTTCTAGTTGGGCTTTGGCCCCTCTAATTTTCTCCGTGTATAACCTCACGACATCCTTGTA
>JANZLQ010000013.1:2973806-3005052 GCA_026212715.1 Elanus axillaris | reverse complement strand
TTTCCCTTGCTTAAAATAAAATTTTAAAAAACAATCTCACTGTTGCATTGTTATTTCTGATTCAGCGCATCCGCGGCTGGTGTTACTTGTACACACTTAGAAAAGGCAGTGGTGTACTGATGAAGGGAAAGTGGCCACTTTGTCTTCATCTTTATTAGTTAGTTAAGCAGCGTGAGGATTTGGGACAGGGCTGAATCTTAATCACCTAATTGATCAGGTTTTGGGCTGGTTCCTTTTGCAGTTTCAGCCTGGGTTGACTTGCGCTCTTCCAAAGAATTCTGAGTGTGGTTTGGGAGTTAGCTGGGTCCACGGATCATTCCCAAAAGGTATTTTGCATATGGCACCATGAGCTGGAGGGTAAAGAAGTTTAACAGCATGGCTGTATGTTGTTTCTTAGGCTTGCGGGTCAGAATATAGCCCTGGCACTATTTATGAGATTTATTCCCCTCCCAACCTACAGCTGACATCTCAAAGTTGCTTCCAGAAGAAGCTGCCCCGTTGTTCCAGGGACACCGAAGTTCCTCTCAAAGGCACGTACACTTCCTTCTCCTATTTTACCTCTGAAGCCTCATCACAGCCAGCCTAATCACACGTAATACAGAGGTACATGAATGTGATTCTTTCTCTAGCCCAGGTCAAGTCCTTTCACTAACTTCACTATCATAAGAGCAGTTGACTGAAGTGTGGAACTCACATATAAAATCATTACATTTCCGAAGCAGACAAATTCATATGTCCAAGGAGTTCCACCTCAGTTCCCACTAGTCGGTTATTAGCTCTCCCCAGAAAAAAGAATGAATGTCTTGTGGTTTTACTGGTGTTATCAAGTACTCGGTGGAGCAAGTACTGAAATGCAGAATATCTCCCTCAAGACTGATATTTTAAAGATGTGCTGTAGAGTCATTCCCTTTCTTCTCCTTCTTTACCCAACAAATAATTAGTTTCTTTCCCGAAACCAAAGAGTCCGTTTTCATATAACATAGACTGGATCCTCTTTTTCAGAAAAAAAAACCCTACCCAGACTAAGGATCAGGAGCCGTTTTTTTTTATTAAGATTCTACTAAACCAAATGCATTTTATGTGTAGAGATTAGTGTCAGGTGACAATGTCTAGCATCACTGAGTCTAAAAACATTGTTACTTTGTTTTCTTTAGAATCCAAGAAGAAGCAGTCTCCTGATCCTTCTATATTTTCTGGGTTTTTGGCGGGGGGGGGGGAGTAACTTTGTGGAATCTTAGCACGCCGAAGACTTGAAGGCAATATACAGGGCACAATGACAAAAAGTGATACCTCCGTGTAAGAGTCTGATATTTTTGAAACAGTCTTCCATTTTCAGCAAAAAGAAATTTTTTGTTCTCTGCACAGAAAAGCAACTCTGGTATTACTGTTCTGCTTTCTTCTTTCTAGTAATACGTTACTTATTTTGGCCCTGGCACATGAAGTTAATTATTTTAGATGACAGATGTAAGGGTGGGAGACATGATACTATCCTCTGCTGCCTGAGAATTGCTCTAGCACACGGGAAGCTACAAGAATATCTTCCAAAAGGGGATTGGTGATGTTGGAAAGTCCTATGCAAATTGCACAGAAAGGAACAGATTATTTGTTGAAAGAACACGTGTATGTGGAGAGAGGTTCCTGTACCTCTCATGTCCACACTGTGGTGGTACTACTCTCATTTCTTCTTTCCAACCTTGCTTCAATTCTGTAACGCTATCTGTTTCTTTTAAGAATGAGAAAGGACAAAGGATTTCCCAGGCAACTCTAGTCTCTCCATTTTCTTGTATTTCTTAAAATAGTCCAAGATCCTCAATTCTTCCTGGTGCATCCGAACCTCTTTCAGACACAGTGTCCCTGACCGTGTTCTCTTCTACCATGATAATAATGGTTACACCTTGGTGACCCAGTCTCAGACGACCAAACGTTGCACAGTCCCTACACCCACCGTTATCTCTATCCCCAAAGAGGGTCTGTGTAGCAGAAGACGTAATAGTAGAATAGAAACAGAGGAGGAACTAGAAAATAATGTTGGCTGGCTTTTAGGCTAAGTCTGCTCATCTTCTTCTTAAGAGAGCTAGGATTGACAGGGATAGTAAATATACGTTCAGCAACTACTGACCACTCTTTTAGAGGACAACTGTAACAGATTTGAATTGCTCCACAACACTGCACCTGCCAGTGTCTTCGGTGTTTGTACTCACAGTGAGGGCTAATGGCCATTTGTTATCCTTGGAAAGATGGACTGTTCTTTTGTACAGGACAATGAAGTTGGAACCAGTCTTCTTTTAGCAAAGACAATGAACCATGAAATTGGGCAGAGATAGCAGTGAATCAGTGTAGTTCATACAGAAAAAAAGAGCCCAGTACTGGACAGCAAAAATGCTGTGATTTTTTTATTATTTTTTTTTAAATCTTCATCCTTTCTGTTGCCTGCTCTGCCTGTGGGCACTGCTGCCTTTCAAATGTTTTACATGTATTATATCAAAACCTTTGAGGACTTCTATATCTGAAATCTCGACTGATATCTGTGTTATAATTGTTCTGTAACAGAGAAGAAATGAGTATGTAAAGAAATAGGATGTTGCTGTTCCCATGAGAACTTGGGCCCCACTCCTATTTGGATAGTCATTTGTCTTCCATATTTTCCCTCTTCTTGCCTTGTGTATCCTTCCGTCCGTATGTTTTCTCTGTGCCATCTTCTTCTTCAGAAATATAGCTCCCATGGCTTCCCAATTGCACTGCTTCTGTCCCGGCAGGCAAATAGAAGGTTAAGTGTTTTCCAGAGTCTGGAAACAGAGAAGCCAGATGGCCATTTGAGCAGAGAGAGCATCTGATGGCTACCTGCCTATCTGCTAGCTGTAGAAAGCGACTCCAGCGTGCTATACTGGATACTCAGTGGAGCAGAGACAAGAACAGAGCTTTGACACCAGAATGAGGTACCAGATGAGATGCTGACAAAACCCATAATGACAGGCATTTGTCCAATATGTCCTATTTCCTCAAGTGAAAATAAAAATTCAGCAAAGGTTGACCAGTTGTTGAGCCCTGCAGCCAGTATGCATTTTGCTTTTGTTGAATTACTAGTTTTACTACTCAGGTTCATCAGCTGACTTCTCGTATGTCTCTGCTTTTGCTTCGTTGTGGTGCTTTTTGGGCTGATTTAGTTTTCAAATGAGCCAAAATGAAAAGAAATTACATTCCTACCATTAATCACATTTTTCAGAATGCCACATCCATGCTTATAGGTCAACAGTGAAGAATCAGAGATGAAGACAGGGCACCTCTCTTCAAAGATGAAAGTAGGCTTTGATTGTCTTTCCTATTAAAAATAATTATATATACTTAGAAAATTACTATCTGACTTTACCCTTATGAGAAAATGCCTGTTCTTCCCTGTGCAACTGATGTCTAAGGTAAATGTGGTAGGTCTTTTCCGTCTTGACGTTTTTGTGTTATACCTGATGTTGCATGAATTTTAAAGCTTTTTGCCTTCACTTTTTAACTTATTCCAAGTTTTGTTGTGCGGGTTTTGGTTTTGGTTTTGGTTTTTTTTCTTGCATTATCTTTGTTTAAGTTAAGTTGTCAGTGTTGTTGATATGCATATTAAAAGCAAGATTTTTTGCTTAATTTTCCTGATGATTTAAGGCATTACTGAGATTCCTGAGACCCAAGGAGGTAAAATTGGCTTGATTCAGTATTTTCTGCTTAAGTACAACATTGAAAATACCCCTTTAAGCCAATTATAAATTGTGCTTTGCATAATTCTTGGAGCACAAACAGTTACCAGTTACCCATAACAAACCAGCTGCACATAACTAAGAAGACAATCTTCACGGACATCTGATCACTATCAAAGGTGGCAAAAAGGAAAGACCTTCTTGTTTAACCACAAGAATCAAATTCTTCAAGCACTTTCTCTGGAGTTTGTTCATGAAGTTTTCCTCCTGGTAGATCTTGAGGAAAATATGAGATAAAGTTTGGAAGAAAAATAAACAAAATAAAACCATGTCATAGATTCAGAGTGAGCAGTGAGAAGACAGTAATGAATTAAGCTATATTATATTTAATAGGGTGTCTGACATAAATACAATATTGTGTTTATCATTAGTGGAGACAGCATCTGTTTTAACAGAAGATGGTGTATTTTAACACTGCTACGTATATATTTGGGAGGTGGCAAATACAGACTTGGAAAAAAGTTCCATCTTGCTGATATGTGTCAGTGTTTCTGTATGTTATGTTTAAGAAAACCTTTCATATTGCTTCGTGAGCATTATTTTATATTCATATTTTGCTGATTGTCTTCTCTGATAGTTCAGAAACTTCAGCAACACTTCTATGACTCTAACGGGGACCGTGTTGTTGGCAAGATTCCTGTTTATTGCCAGATGGGAGTGCGAAGACAGCCTGTGATACCCTCAACAGAAGGTTGAGTTGCGTTGAGGTCCTGGTAGAGTTGCGTGAAATCTGATAGAACAACTGAGGCCATCTAACAACCAGCTCTGCAAATATGAGACTACTGGGGAAGGAAAGAGATTTTTTAGGGGAAAGGAAGAAATGTGCAGGGAAAAGGAAGGATCGTGTCGAGACCAGTCTGAAATCTGGCTATTTGGGGGTGATTATACACTCACAACCAGCTATTCAAAGTCAGAACAGCTGTATAAATGAAGTGACTTACGACAGAATGGTCTACAGCTACCTTTGCTGCTCATCCTGCTAGATGTAGTTGCAAAGGCCTTTTCTTTAGCACAGATTAACAACATTCTTGTGGTTTTATCTCCGTATCTGTATTTAGGAAGCATCTGTCTTGCTCAGCAAAAATAAGAGCTGGATAGATTCTCAGTGTAGGCATGGTGGGTTGACCTTGGTCGGCTGCCAAGTGCCAACCAAGCAGCTTTTCTCACTCCTGCCCCTCTCAACAGGACACAGGGAGAAAATATGACGGAAAAGCTCATGGCTTGAGATAAGGACAGGGAGATCATTCCCCAGTTGCCATCATGGGCAGACCAGACTCAACTTAGGGAAATTAGTTTAATTTATTGACAAGTATTTGTAACGGAGTAGAACGGCGAGAAATAGAACCAAAACTAAACCCACCTTCCCTCTCCCCGCACAGTGCTGTTTCCCAGGCTCAACCTCACTCCCGACTCTTCTATCTCACCCCCACCTCAAGCAGCCCTGGGGAATGGAAAACGGGGTTGCAGTCGGTTCGTAACGCTTTGTCTCTGCCAATCCTTCCTCCTCATGCTCATGCCTTGCTCCAGCATGGGGTCCTTCCCGCAGGATCCTGTCCTTCATGCGCTGCTCCAGTGTGGGTCCTTCCCATGGGCCGCGGTTCTTCAAGAAGTGTTCCAGCATGGGTCCCCATGGGACACAATTCCTGCCAGAAAAATCAGTTTCTGCATGGGTGGAAGAGAGGCAAATAATGTTTTCAGCTCTCTTTAAAGAGGGCTGCGTTGATGGTTTTGAGTGTTTTTAAATTCTTCTACTTGAAGGTGAAGATTTTTGCCTCGGTAATATCTGTTGCAGCAGATTGCCTTGAAATTATAAATAAGGATTAGAATGATCAGATTAATACTGCGTGTAGAATGACAGGAAGCATTTCTGCTTTCAGAAATGGGAGGGTGTAGATAACGTATGCTCCCATGCCACTGTTACTACAGATCCAAACCACTCTGATCTCCCCTGATTTTTAAATAGTGAATGTAGAACGAAAATAACGAGCTACAAATCAAATGTAGGTTAGGATACTGTACTGGTTTTTGTTGGAATAGAGTTCGTTTTCTTCGTAGAAGCTTTTATGGTGTTATGTCTCTGATTTGTGACTAAACCCGTGTTGATAACGCACTGATGTTTTACCCGTTGCTGAGCAGTTCTTGCACAGCATCAAGGCCTTTTCTGTTCCTCACATGAACCCACAAGCAAGCAGGCTGGGGCTGCACAAGAAATTGGGAGGCAACATGGCTGGGACAAGTGGCCTCAAGCGACCAAAGGGGTATCCCACGCCATCTAACGTCGTGCTCTGCAATAAAAGCTGAATAGAGCCCGGCTCTCCTGGAGACGGCCGATACCTCCCTGCCCATGGGAAGCGGGGAATGAATTCCTTGTTTTGCTTTGCTTGAGTGCGCGGCTTTTCCTTTCCCTATTAAACTGTCTTTATCTCAGCCCACGAGTTTTCTCACTTGTACCCTTCCGATTCTCCCCCATCCCACTGGGTGGGAGCGAGCGAGCGGCTGCGTGGGGCTGAGCCGCCGGCTGGGGCTTCCCACAACAGATACCAAACCCAATGTACACATGCACAGCCTATTAAAAGATGTGAATGTAGAAACCTGCCTGTTTCTAATTACCATTGTAAAAGATTTATAAGACTTAACAACTATTTAAGTCATTAGAAGTTAAGCAGTTTGTGTCCGAAGTCCTTTTTGCTTAATGTTTGTTTTCTACTTAACATAATTTTTAACCAAAAGTTTATTGTTTAGCAAGATATCATCAATTTCAAGGCATCCCTGGTCAAAAATTTTGGAAGTCATTGCTTTATAAAGACTGCTGAAAGTATAATCCCACGCAAACAAAGAGGAGTAATTCTGAATTAAAAAATCTGGGTATTCCAACTAGAAACATGGTATGTAAAATATTCAGGTGAGCCAAACTTTTATTTTAAAAGGAAGAATTGAATTCAAGCCATACGGGAATGACCACAATAACAAAACAAAACAAAACAACCCCTCAAAATAAACAAAAACCCACAAAAAAGCCCCCAAACCAACAGACTCAAAAGAAATATACCCACAATGTGTTATGGAACTCGAAATGGCAAATGAAAACGTAGGAAGAAAAATAAATATAATTATATAAAGGTAGTACATTACTTGGGGCAATTTAGAACTCAATTATTATTGATAAATATGTACACTTGAAATCTGCTGTAACTTAAAGTAATATAAAGCTGAAGAATCTTTCATACTGAACCAGTAGCTTCACTGACAGATGGTGTCTGAGAAAAGAACATGCCCCAAAGATTCTTTTCAATGCATTCTTTGGACTTCTGGCACCCTGAAAGGAGAGGATACCTTTTCAGAATTTAAACAAGACCTACAACAAAATCTTTGCGGGTTATAATATAAAACATCAGGTGCAAATGTTTCCCCGGATCTGTACATTATAAATGCTCTAAATCTAGCATCTTGATTTTGAAAAGGAACATGTCGTAGGACATTTTTGTTTTGGTTGAGATTTTAGAAGACTTTATTGTATAGGTTTTAAGATAACCTCAGATGAGTGATTATCAGTGCCTAGTGAGTACCAGTGCTTATCAGCCACTTCTAATTCATGGTAAAATGTAAATGTGACATCATTTAGCTTGATATAATCTTTTTTTAGGATTGCTTTTAAAGAGTTTGTCGAAGAAGATATTTAAAGCTGGTTTAAGCATATCTTGGTGGTGCTTTTTTTTTTCTTTTCAGGATGACTTCAGATGACATGAATAGCCTAGCACATTTATATTTATAATCACAGGTTTTCACATATCCAAGAATTGCAGTATAATCTAATTTTGTTTATCTCAAATAATAAAAGAAAGAAACACTCCCAAACCCCCCTTTCTGCTTCTATTTTCTTTTAATTTTGAAATGTAATTTTGTAGAATTAAAATAATTTGCTACCAGAAAGTAAATCAAATATTTTCTACATTTGGATTGTCAACACTGTGTACATTTTTTCTGGAACAATTAAACTGATTTCTATATTTCAGTGGTTAATTTTTATGTCTCAGTAAATAATTCACAACCATTTATTTATGGAAGAAACTCACTTCTTTCTTTTATATTGATGACACTGAGTAGGAAGATTTACCTCTGGCAGAAGAGGATCAGGTTAGGGAGAACTTAAACAAACCTGGACATACACAAGTCCACGGGGCCTGATGGGACGCACCCACAACTGCTGAGGAAGTTGGCTGATGCCACCATGAGGCCATTCTTGATTATTTTTGAAAGGTCGCGATGACTGGGAGAGGTTTCTGAAGACTGGAAGAAAGAAAATGTCACTCCTGTCACTCCAAGAGAGGCAAAAAGGAGGGCTGTTGGACTAGAGAGTCTCCAGGGGTTCCTTGCAACCTCAGAGATTCTGTAATTCGGTGATTGTGTGAAATAGGTTTTCTACAATAGTATTTTTTGATGTAACAAAGTTATATTAAAAATGCAATCTAAGCAACAGCACGCAACAACAAATATAAATATATACATTAGCATACTATTTATTTGAAAAAAATGATAGCAGGTCATTTAGACTTTTGGGTTTTACTATTTTCATTATGTCTTATTTCTATTCAGTTTTTTGAAGTTGAGAACTATTGAACAGAAAAATGAATATTCAGTTTTGAAAACATCAAAGTAGTGTACCTCTTTCTGAAACAACTTATTGAGGAGCTGGAGGTGAGAACTGCATGAAAACAGATCCTTCTTCCTGGATTTTTCCAGTTGAAATAAACTACAGTCAACCCAAGGAATTCTTGTGGCATTTAATTTTTCACAGAGCAACCCCTCTGGATAATCCCTGAGTTCTAGATGACCTATGCTTGGTCACCACTTCTCATGAGGTTCTTAACCATAGGACACGTCTATACGGTGTGGTGGCCCACCTGGGTCACTGTTTTTAGCACAACGCAACGGAGCAGGCTATATACTGCTTCCCCTTACAGCTAAGTCCCTGTTAATACGTATATTCATCGACATACATTTTCAACAATATGTCTGTTTTCCACTTTTCGGACTACTTCCTTTGTTGTTTCAGGACATTTGGTAGCTCTGATGCAATTGTACTCAGAGAATCACTGAAGTTGGATGGTGCCTCTGGGGATCCTCTCATCCCGCTGCCATGCTCAAGCAGGGTCAGCTACAGCAGGTTGCAAAGCATATTTATTGTCCAGGTGGGTTTGGAACCTCCTGGGCAACCCGTTCCAGTGTTTGACCACCCCTACAGTAAAAATGTTTTTTCTTAGCTTTAAGTGGAATTTCCTGTGTTTCAGTTTGTTCTCATTGCCTCTTGGCCTACCACTGGGCACTACTGAGGAATGTCTGGCTCGCTCTCCTTTACTCCTCACGAGCGTTGTCGTCTCCGGGCTAAAGATTCCCAGCTCAGTCAGCCATTCCTCGTGGGAAAGACGCTCCAGCCCCGTAATCGTCTTCATGGCCCTTTGATGGACTTGGTCCCGTTACGTCCAGGAGGTCCACGTCTCTCTTGCGTGGCTCTCTTGCTCTTTTTTTGCTGTCGTTCCTTTTTTTTTTTTTTAATCAGTAGGATTACTCTCTGTTACGTCTTTAGTACTGTCTCATTTATTAAGAGCATACATTGGTTTATGTTGTCTAATGTCGATTCAACAGTTGACGTCACGTGGCATCTTTCCGCTCTCCAGTTTCATGAGACTGATTTCTTGAGTGGAAGAGCCACCAACCAGGCAATTTTTTGAAATCATTCCTCTATGCCTTTCATGCTATTAACATTTCCTCAACATTCACAATTTTTTCAAATGTTTCTGCAGGCAGGGGCATGAAAACAGTTGTACTGAACACATTTAAAAATGCATGCCAATACACGCGCAGAAGAAAGCGCTGAATGTGTGCCCAGATCTATTCCTCTCTGATTCATTAGCCAGACCGAGAGATTATGATGTGTCCCAGGTAAGGACCACCGCATTTTTGCCCTGCTCCCAGTGCCCCTTGGGAGGAAAATGTAACTCGGAGAGACCGCGGTCT
Organism: Elanus axillaris; assembly: GCA_026212715.1. Classification (NCBI taxonomy): domain Eukaryota; kingdom Metazoa; phylum Chordata; class Aves; order Accipitriformes; family Accipitridae; genus Elanus; species Elanus axillaris. The sequence goes on along the minus strand of JANZLQ010000013.1, from coordinate 2,995,300 downwards.
CTTTCCCGCTGGAGAGTATTTCGACAGATCCGTGTCTAGTACGGAGCACGCTTTAATTCTGGGGTAGCTGTTCTGTCAAGTGCATAGGAACAGTGGAATTAAAGTGGTGCTCAGACAATAACATGTTTTGACCAGTGGGAAGGGAGTGAATAGGATGTCTTTTGACTCCAGATTTTTCATTTTTTTCCACTGGCTTCTGAATAGCATGTAAAGAGTGTATTTAATGGCTCATACAGACGCCCTGCGAGACGTGACCAAGTAGGCCCTGTATGATTTAGTATCAACAAGCTATTTTCTGTATTTAGCTACGGAGTGCTTAAAATGTTCATTTTTAAATCCAGTGCATTGTCTTTTGAACATATTATGATGCTTTGGCTCACAGTGAATAATCCTATGTAATGAGAGTTGTCAGACTGGAGTCAGCTCATTTGCAACACGCTTTTCATCACAGTCTATTCCAGTCCTTGTAGTCCTCAGACTTTCTTTATCTTCCCCATATCTTTAATTTTAGAGCATGTCAGGCATGCCTGGAGACATTCAGTAGCTTTAACACTCTTACTAATGTTTGCTGTTTGTACAGAGTTTAGCACGTTTTGAAAATCTCAGTCACCTAGTGTGAGAGTTACATTGATTTTCGTTACAGTTTTTTGTCTTTGTTTTGGTATTATAAGAAATATATTGTTAAAAGGGACTGGTGGCCAAAAAAAGTTAGGACGAAGGAAGAAAGTCTGGTAGAATCCGTTAATGGACATGATTTTAGTTTAACAGCACTGCATTAGTATTATTCAAGAAAATGGGAAAGGAGACTTTGAACGTCTGTTTCTGTGTTAGTCTAACAGAAGATAGCTTTCATATAATTCAGAAAGGGTTTATAGCCTGCTTGAGCAATGAAAAATGTATCACAAAGCCCTGGTTGATAAAAATTCTCAATGCAAGTAAACCAGAAAGAATTGCATTGATCAAAAAGTCCAGCCTTACCAAGGATGGCAATGTGAATAGCTGCTTCCTTAATGAAGGGACTGATAATTTACCATAACCCAACTCTCGTACTGTAACCTACCTTAGGTTCTAATGCAAAGCTGATGTCATGCAGAAAATTTTAAAGGGTGCTATTTAGCATGACTCATGACCACTGCCTTTTTTTCAGACGTTCTGTTACTTGCCGCAGACCAGTGCGGAGGTTTTCACCTCTCTAGTTTATCCTCTGCCCTGTGCCTGGATGATCTTAATGCTGGTTCTGCTCTCAAATCTACAGTGAGGCTCTCTGAAGGGTATAACAAATAAATATCCAATTTTTACTAAATAGTAGGCTATCTAATAGCTTATTTTTACTACAGTTTCTCTGGCTGATTTTAATGATTTTAGAATAAGGAAAGGAAAAGAAGACACCAGTGGAAATCCAATTACATTTCTCATTTTAGTGCAGCGTTCAGATGAAGGGAGAAAATGCTGAGAGGCAATTTGGAAGCCTCTAATATAATGTAGCAAAATTCCTGAGAGCTGGAACATCACAAAAGCACATCATTTTCTTGTGTTAGACTTTTGGGGTGCGAGCGGTGCTACGTATAATGAAACTGGGGACCTTATCAACGAGCTGGCTTATGGAATATACATTATACGAAAAGATTTTTCATTTTATATTATTCCTAAATGATGCTGTGATCCAAAACTGTCCCTAAAAATTTTGCAAAGAGAAGCATAGAATCGTACACTATCTCAAGTTGGAAGGGACCCATAAGGGTCATCAAGTCCAACCCCCTGCTCCTCGCAGGACTACCTAAAACTGAACCATATGACTAAGAGCATCGTCCGGTCGCTCCGTGAGGTTTTAACTTTGCTAGAGTACATTTTGCAAAGGACAATTGAATATTCTGTCTACATGAAATATATGTCATATTAATTATTTAATTGAGTGGATTTATTTTTTATTTCTCTGGTTTATACACAGACCAACAAAGAGAAGATAATGACATATAATGACAGAATGCATAAGCTAAGTGAATTTGCTGCATTTGTAATTCTGTCAATATAAATTCTAATTAAAGAGTTGTAACAACATGCTATTAAGAGTCAAATATGACATAATGTGTTGACAGGCTACTTTATAACTTAATGGTTACCTATGGGAATGTGGAAGATTAACTAGGTTGTGGAAACTGGAAAAGGCATTTACAATGCACATCGTTAAAAAGAAATACGTTTTTACAAAAGGAATGGGAGATTTGTCTTACTGGAAATATATTCTTGAAATCTATACTTGGAAGCTGTATATTTAGTTATAAGAAAGTTATGAGTTAAAATGTTAAGTTATGAGTTAAAATGTTAAGTTATAAGAATATATTTAGTATAAGAATGATTTGGTTCATTGTGTTGTGCCTATGATTGCAAAAAAACCAAAATAATCAAACTTTTTGATCATTCCAAAGATGACCAGGTGAATGGAGAGCCACTGACTTTCCTTTGTCAAGAACTGTTCACACTCTGGCTATTTTCTTTCAAAGGACGAAGAAGCAGGCATTGCAGGTGAGACGTAGGAGACACCATAGAGCTTCATTTTTGCAATTCTTTTGATACCATCTACAATATTTTCCCTGTAGGATTCCTATCAGGTGAGCAAAAAGCTGATTGTAAAGCTGTACAAAAAGAATAGTTATTAAAGGTTTACTGTCAAACTTGAAGAATGGACTGAGTAGAATTCCAAGGGAGTATGTGATAGCTCTAGTAATGTTCAGCAGTTTTATTAACAGCCTTACTGATGGAATGGCAAGTACACTGATTAAATTTACAGATGACATCAACCTTCTGGAGTCTGTAAGCATGTTGAAGTTGAATTCAGAATAATTTTGAGAAACTGGAGAAACCGTCAGAAAAAAAGATGCAATTCTACAAGGACATTTGCAAGGTGGAAATAATCAGCTGCATGAAATGAGGACAGAGAATAATTGGCTAAGTTATTGAAGAAATTGAGTTATTTTATCTAGACAAAAAGGAGAAAGAAAGGAGATAATATAACAGCCTTTATAGATGGAAGACACCTGCCAAGAGGAAGGTAATAAACTGTTTTCTTCATGTCGCCTGTAGATAGGTTAAGAAGTAAGAGACTTGCATTAGATCAAGCACTATTTATGTTAGGAATTATTTGTTTTGGAACTGTGAGAATAGTTAAACATTAGAATACATTTGCTAGAGAGGCTATATGACCTCTGTCACTGCACGGATTTTTTTAAGAAAATAGGAATAATACAGACTGGCTGATCTTTCCAGGCTGATGGGGTGAACTATCTGACCTATTATTGCCTCTTTCAGACACACGTTTTGTTTGATTATACGTATGTACATAGTACTCTTGAAGCCATATGCCTCATTGGAGCAATGCTTCAGTTCACTAATTTGTTTCTTTAATTAGAAACTAAGGCACAGGACTTCGTTTGAAACATAAACCTTTTTGACTGTTGCCAGTTAAAGCTCAGAGGTCTGCCTGCACTACTGTATCTTAACAGTTGTCAGCTACGCTACATTGAGTGTGTGCATGCTCTTAGAGAAAAGGATATTGCCAGTTGTGCTGATTCTTATTTCAGTTCATTTTCCTCTCTGGGTTCACTTATGTTGCTCCAGAATATCTTACTGGGGGGGGAATCGGAATCATGTCCCGAATATCTGAACTGGTTAATATTAAAGCTGGTTAATTAGAAGGACATCCTTAGGGTTGCTGCAGAAACTCAGATAGTTTGCAGTCTGCTGAGTACATAAAGAGAGACAGAGTGATGTATCACAACAGAGGTGTATGGAATATAAAATCTTTTGGTTGGAATCTTTCGATATTTACCCCTAACACCTATGGAGCAAATGGTTGTGCTTAGAAAGTGCAGCCAATGAAAAGGGATACTGTTTGTGCAAGTGTGATCCCTCCCGTTGCTCAGAAAATCTTGGCAGTTAAAAATGATAATTCATATAAATAGACTGTCTGGTAAACGCGACTAGATTCTATTTTTCATTCTTTTATCCTAGTAAGCTTGTGACACATAATTTCTTTGCAATAAATAGTAGATGACACATATGCACAAATTTCAGTTGTTAGTGTAAAGGCATTCGGGAACATAATAGGAGGTTCTATATGTATGTGATGTGATGCCACACTGATATGATACATCAGTAGATTGTTTACAATGCTTTGATACCCAAATCTGTCACCGTTTCACTTTGGCCCTCTGAAGGGAACTCAGAGGAGAGGAGAGAACGCGTACTGTAGGTGACCGTAGAGCCTGTATGGAAAGCAGGGTTCGGCAGCTCAGCACAAACACAGCAGTTGAAAGCAGCTGCAAAATATTCTCAGAGGATATTTGAAGCTGTCTGGACGTTTTCACAGGGAATGACCAATTCTCAACACTAAAATAAGAATAAAGTAGAGAGAAGGGGTAACCCAAGACAAATGCGGGTCTATGCTGGGGGCAGGACGCAGTGCCTGTACCTCTTTGGATGTAGCCTGTGGATTGATATTTTACTAGGGATTGGAGATTAGGTGGCTATTAGCAAGAAGACGGAAATGGCATGAAGGGTGGTATTTCACATAGGGAAAAACACGGTGTGATTTCTATGATCACTCATAAATTGTCAATAAAGACAGAGTCTAGATATTCTCTATCAGTGTCAGAAGAAATTGTGAAAGTGAATAAGCAAAATGGTAAATAAATAGAATCAATTGAACTGTAGGTTTTTCCTCTTGGTAGAAAAGAGTCTTCTGCTTATTAAGGAAGTATTGGTTTGGGCTTTGTCTTTGGTTTTCTGTACGAAGCTAGCCTGAACTAAGAAATTGTCATCTATCTTTTTTTTAGCTGTCAAAATATATCCCCAATGCTTTCTTGCTACAATATCAAATATGATTTCGTAGGATGTACAGAAACCACTTTTTCTGCAACGATTCCTAGTTTTGGTCCAGTTCCTTGAGTGCACCAAAATGTAGAATTTACATCTGCGTCTTTACTGATTCTTCCCTTATGAGTTGGCTTTCCCAATTTTTTCCTTAATCTGAAGGCAATACTCGAATATCCTACAATCCTACAACCTTTCCCCCTTCACTACATAATCTCTGTGTGCAATGCCTGCTGCCTGTAACTAGTGGCTCTTGCTGTCTCTCATATTGTTCTCATGCTTGCCAGCCTCCCAGCCAGAAGCTGCAGAATTTACCAGAACTCAAGAAGGCTTCTCTAGCTTTCTAACAGTCTAGGAAATCCATTTTTTGACACAGCTGACAATGTTTGATAGGCTACATTTTTCTACAAATCACAATCTGCTCATGAAATATAATAACAACTCTGAGCTCAGAAAGTGCCACTCGTAAAACGCTTTGGAGAACACTGTAGGATAAATTGCTTGTGATCAAGGAATACTTAAGTGAAATAGCAAATGCATAATCCTTTAGACCACTTCCATATTCTAGCGCAGGCTAAGATTTGTCGATAATAGCAGGAAATCTGATCCTTGGCTGATGGGCACGGTTAGCAAAAGCCCTAGTTCTTGCTATTTCGAGTACCTGAGGGTTATATTTAGGGTGCATTAAATATCCAGCTCTTTCTGATCACAGTTATCTTGATGATTTTAAGACCCTGTGTTAATTATCCTTCACTAAACATGAACAAGAAGTGCCAGGAAAATTGTTATCATGAACTTTGCCATGTCTGCTCTTTTCATGGTTTTGTTGAGAATTTTACAAAGACAAAGAGTTTCTGGAGCCCAGGGAAAAAGGAAACCCAGGAGACAACTATTTTACATCCTAAGAAAGAGAAGGAAATGAGTAGTGTGCGAGTACGGATATGGGACGGAGAACGATCTTACAGCAAAGAGGCAACAGGAAAGGTAGGAACCACGTCACAGGTATATAAAGAGGAAAGTAAAACTGATTTTGAGTCAGGCTGTAGAGTTTGCTTATTTTGTGCTGGGTATGTAATTCCACTGAATTAGCCCTCTTTTGAGCCCAGCCAAGCTCAGATTTGGTAAGCAGAGGTCTTGGGTTGACAGTAAGAAAAGTCTTTATCTGGGCATTCTACAGAATACTGTCAATGAAAAAAGACAGGATCAGAACTGGTGACAAGGAAGTAGACCAAAGGGAATGAAACAACCAGAAATTATCAATTTAAAGAACCTGAGCAATGAATCAGAATTAATTAACATAAATAGGTTTAAAAATTTATACAGAAAATAAGTAAAGGTTACCAAATTAAAAACAAATAAATCTGAGTGTTATATTTATGGATTTCAGAAGACACGATGCAGAAAAAATAAATTTTTCAGTTAGCAATATTAATGGATAGCAGAAAAAATGGCAAGTGGAAAGGGAAAGCAAATTTGACCTCCAAATCATTTAAGAATATATAGGTGACGACAGGAAAATTGTTACAGCTCGAAGTGATTCCAAGAATGATGATGCGGAACCATGTGACTAACATTTAGAAATAAAACCTTAAAATTTGAAATGTGAAACGTTATTCTCTTTAACCTTTGATAGAGTTCCCTTTAAAACTTTTCCATTGCCAATCAGTCACTGTTTCAAAGGGAAAGAAGTAGTCAACTACAAATTATGGTAGCAGTGTCTGTATGCTAAACGTGGAAGTTCTAATTTGTTTTAAGATAAGCCAGCTGTCACAGCCTGAGAGCATTAATGTTTTTAAAGGTAATATGTATCTACTTACTGTATTTCAGAGTAAAAAGAGCTAATAAATAGCATGTTTAAATTATATAACAACAGATACCGCTAGTGAAACAGTAGTCAGCTCTGATATAATAAAGTTTCCTTGAAGAAGTCCAAAAATATACCGTGTCTTGTCTCTGTCATTTCCACATTCGAACAGCATTAAAAGAAAAGCTAGAAAAAACCCACAATTAATTACTTCTAATGTTTTAAAATGTAAGCTGGAATCAGAGGGACTGCTGACATACAAAGAGTCTATCGTATGAGATAAATGCAGTCAGGATTGGCTCCTGATTTTTACATTTTGAGCCAATTTGAGAAAAAAAATCAACAAGGCAATCGCCAACCTAGCAGGCAAATGACTCTGGTGCTAGGTTTTAACTTGAACTGAAGTTGCCTAGCTGACTCATAAGCCCTGTGAAGAATGTTGGCTTACGACAGCATCATAACCCATGGAAAATGGCAGCACTAATGGATACCAAAATGATAAAGATAGCGTTCCGTGGAGATGAATACCTCAGAAGAAAACTCTAAAATCCTGTAATTAAGAAAGAGCGTGATGTATTGCAATATGCTCAGTTTTACATTGGAAGGTACTATATAAAGCACATGTATTGATTAACATAAATCCTGACTAACAGTTTGATCTATGGATAATAATGATCTGTATTACACATTTACGTTTCACATTGTTTCTATCACTGCATCCCTTAATTAATAGTAATTCTCTCACTGGGGTATTAAAAAGAATAGTAAGTGGGAGGACAATTTGATTTCTGTGCTGGGAAAAAAAAATAACCTTAAAGACCTACTCTTCTACAAACCTTACCTTTAAAGATCACTTTAGCTGCTGGCAATAGGTCTTTTGCTGTAAATGGACGTAACGGAGAAATGCAGTCAGACTAATTCTTCGTTTAGAGAAATGGTAGATGCTAAATATTAAAAAATACAATAATTATTGGAGGGAAAACACTGTGTGCAGATGATGTAGCGAGTAGAATGCAAGGTCTCAGTTCTGTAAAAAAAAATTGTATTCATCAGTACATGGGACTATGCACAATTTTAGCATTAGGTTTATGCAGAACTGTTGGCAGGATCAAGGTCTAAGCATATGTTTCATATTTCCCTAGCATTCATAGCTTGCTGCTTTGGATCTCGGAAGAGAGACAATGGGAATAATTTCTGCTTTGCAAGCTTAAACTGCGTGCTTTTTGACAAGATCAAGTGCGTGCTCTCGTCTTTGGAGCGCTAGTTTTCGTATCAGTCTGTATTACGCCCCCATATCCATGAGCAATATTATACTGAGTGGTGAACATCTAGCACGTAGGAACAATACATTAGGGAAAGTGAGAATCTCTTGAGCTATTTCATAGAATCATAGAATAGTTTGGGTTGGAAGAGACCTTTAAAGCTCATCTAGTCCCATCTCCCCGCAGTGAGCAGGGACATCTTCAACTCCATCAGGTTGCTCAGAGCCCCGTCCAGCCTGACCCGGAATGTTCCCAGGGATGGGGCATCCACCACCTCTCCGGGCAACCTGGGCCAGGGTTTCACCACCCTCTTTGTAAAAAAAATCTTCCTTATACTGCTCTATATCTACCCTCTTTTAGTTTAAAACCATTACCCCTTGTCCCATCACTACAGGCCTTACTAAAAAGTTTCTCCACATCTTTCTCCTAAGCCCTCTTTAAGTACTGAAAGGCCACAATAAGTTCTCCCCGGAGCCTTCTCTTCTCCAGGCTGAATCAACCCCAACTCTCTCAGCCTGTCTTCACAGCAGAGGTGCTCCAGCCCTCGGATCATCTTCGTGGCCTCCTCTGGACGCGCTCCAACAGGTCCACGTCCTTCTCATGTTGGGGACCCCAGAGCTGAATGCAGAACTGCAGGTGGGGTCTCACCAAGCGGAGCAGAGGGGGAGAATCCCCTCTCTCGACCTGCTGGCCATGCGGCTTTGGATCCAGCCTGGGACACGGTTGGCTTTCTGGGCTGCCAGCGCACTTTGCCAGGTCACGTTGAGCTTCTCGTCAACCAACACCCCCAAGTCCTTCTCCTGTATTGATACCGGGGGTTACCCCGACCCAAGTGCAGGGCCTCAAATTTGGTCTTGCTGAACCTCCTGAGGTTCACACAGGCTCCACGTCTTGGGCTTGTCCAGGTCCCTCTGATTGCCACCCCGTCCCCCAGGCGTGGGCTTGGTGTCCTCTGCAGATCTGCTGAGGGTGCACTCGATCCCATGTCTGTGTCACCGGCAGTATGTTTTTATCTTTCTGTAATATCTTACTGGAACTGCATAAACACTTTAGATCAACAAGCCGGCGGTAGTATTACAAATGGATTAACACGTTAAATACTACCTGAACGCATGAGGTCTCAAGAATGTGTTTTTCACTTTTCTCTTCCTTTCCCAGAGAGCGGTATAGAGCAATTCAGAGGAAGAGTATGCTCTCCTCCCAGCACCTCTATGGGTTTGTGTTTGTTTGGGGTTTTTTTGTTTTGTAGGGGTTTTACAGCAGCCATCACCGCGGAATTCACCACACTGTAAAATTCATGTAGGGAGTCACCATACGCTTCGTTACTGAAAATAGTTATGATTTAACGTTGATTAAATGTATCTACAGAAGAACTCCTGCTTTCACTGCAAGAGTGCTATAAACACTAGTGAAATAATATGTTCTTTCAGAAGCAGATATCCATGGCTGGCTTGATATAGGTCTGTTTACATCAAACCCAAGTGCATGCTAGATGCATAAATATTTACAGATGCTGCTAGAGGCCTCTTTCGTTAGAACTATTAGGCTAGAGTAGCTAAATAAACTGCTGGCTATTATTTAAAAAAATGGAAAATTTGATTCATAATTATTGAACAAAATAGGAACATGTAGATACTATTTTCCATTTTTCTGCATCTGCTGTGCAAAGTAAATGTAGACTGCTTCTATTCTGATCTAGCATCATGTATAATCCACATCACATTCAGATTGTAGTGATGTAAATAACTACAAGAGGTTCACAGTTATGAGATCAACATAAAACTGTTACTTAAAGGAAAAATAATCTAATGAAAAGCAATTTTCTTGTTATGCTTTATGGCTATTTCTGAAGAAGAAATAACCTATGGTAACTGAAAAGCACTTGGTATACATATGCAAATGGTGCAGCCGTTCTTGCAACGGTTAACGGATAAATCTCAATTCTTTAGGATGGGACTACGGGCGCTACAGGTGCTTATACAGAAACAGTGCGAGATCAGTAATAAAAGTGTCAGGAGCTGCTGAATGCAGCAGGTTGGCAGAGCTGAGGCTGCCGTGGCTGCACGTCCCCGGCTCCGGCCAGGAGCGAGACGGAGCGCGTTCCCGATAGGCACGCGTGTACGTGTGCGCACGGCCGGGCTGCCGGATTAACACACGCGAGACGCTCAGTACTCACACGGACACGACCAGCACCAATGGCCGCGTCCTGTTCCCTTCTCTAGCTGATCAGAATGTAGGTCCCTTCGTGGGAAATGCACATTCATATCTACACTGTGGATCCCACCATTCTGCCCCGGTAACTGGCCCCGGATGCCAGGATTCCCCAATTACCGACTTGTGTCCACGCGACCCGCGGTTCCACTCCAGTTGCAGGCTCCCCTCAACCACAGACACACGTACATGGTACATTATGGATCCTCCAGAGGAATTTTTCCAAAGCTACCTTAAGTTGGGTTATTTTAAATAATATTGAAGTGGTATTTCTGGTTCAGAGACAGGAGAAGGAATATTGTAAAAAGGAAGAAACACCCAGTAATACAAAGAGAAAAACTTGGAAAGTCAAGATAAGACAGTAAGCAAAGGGAGTTCCTCGGGGTATGCAGAGATGAAGAATACCACAGAGGATTTAGCCTTGACCTTCATATGAAGTCATTGATTGTAAGCATTTTCTCAGATATTTGTGTTCCCTATTAAAATGTATGTATTTCTACCTGGCAAAAGAAGTACATAGCACACGCTGGATCGCTTATTTCAATATAAAATGAATTATGATTGCAATTCCAAATTTTTCACTCATATGCATACATACGTTTGTGAAATAACCCTTCGGGTCAAGTTGGCACACAAATACAACAGTAATGGGTTCACTGGAAGATGGATGTTCCGCTCCAAGACAAATGCTGAGGCTTCTATGGGGCTCATATTCTTTTTTTTGCTGGTTTAATTCCATCGATTTCAGCAGAGTTACATCAGCAGAGATATGACTCACTGACTTCAACAGGAGTCATATCCATGCACCTAAAATCAAAGTTTTGAGCTTAGAAACAGTTCGGGAAGGATTGAAAATAACATGAGACACCACCATATTTTGGATTCCCTTTCCTTTCCTTTATATTTCCATAAGAAGTATGTTATGTTGAAAAAGACTTTGATTTACCTCAGCCAACGATCTGTCCCAGTTCATTGTAATTAAGAATATGGATGAAAGATGGTCAGGATGGAGGTTATGATAATCAGCTGGCTGATAATTTCTGTAGATAGCCTAGCGTGTGAGCTGGTAATATTCCCTCTGTAGCTGAATAATGAATTATAATATCAAACTACCCCAAGTTCAGAGCTGCCTTGTAAATAAAGTTAGAATTAAGCACTCCGAGATACGGTTGCTATCTATACAGTATGGCAATACTTAGTGTCCTCAAATTATGTTCTCTATCAATGAATGCATAAAATACCGTTAACATTATTAGGAGATACATTTATGCATCAAGGAGAGGCTATATTCTTCAAAAAGCCATTGAGCTTTGGAGCAAGATATTTTTAGACTCTTCTCTGAATGGTGCAGTGTCAGTTATCAAAGTACCGTGTAACAAGCATGGAGTTAGAACTATTAAATGCCAGGCCACAAAATGGCAATAGCTTTTCGATAAGATATTGTTGGTGAAACACGCCACCCGTGAAAAGCAAGTTAACTGCAAGAATTCATAAGCAAAGCTAACAGCTGCCTTTAATGTGTTATTATTAATAGCAGTGTTTACTATATTGGCGCTGCTATACTTCTACCGTATTGGCATTTTCCTTATGTAAACACATTTTCTCCCTCTGGATTTTCAAGTGTGGTTTAAATATTCAGGCAGTATTTAAACCGGATCTGGGACTGTGAAGGACTAGCTTCGTTGTTTGTTCATCAGCCCAACAGACATAGGTAGGCCAATGAAAATAAAAATTACATGAGATTAGTGTTGCCTGTGTTTGAGGCTGTGGCCGTGCCATAGAATGACAGAAAGCTGAGGAAGGTGGAGGGATTACATTTTGGAAACACATCCAAAACATTACTGTTCCCAAAACGAAGCTGTGAAACTTCCTTTCTCTGTTCTTCCTGCAGAGATGTGGTGCTCTGTTAGTCCTTCCCAGCTGGGGCTTTATTCAACATATTTTTAAAACATGGCTCCAGCTTGTCTGGAGATTTCTTGAATGAGCAAAAGGGTTCCTTTTACCGTGCCGTTTTCCTCCTAAGTGAACACTGGTGCGTACATTTGCCTACTTCAAAGATGCTCGTTAATGAAAGCAACAGTGAATCTCCAATCTCCTGGAAACTGTGAAGTGGTCTAATGAGAATTTGTAGGGTGATTATCAGACCGTTTTGTCTTCCAAAGAGAACAGTAATTTACTGAGGATTAAGGGCAAACCCCCGAATTCGCAGTAACGTTGCCACTTCAACTAAAATATAAAATGTATGCGAGGGTTTAGCTTCCATTTGGATGATGGACAAGAGACAGGAGATTGACAAGTCATGCATGAACCCATTTACATTAATCTCATTAAAAAGAAACAAAGGCTATAATGTAGGCTCCAAAGCAATGAACCGTGTTACGTGTAGAAACTGGGCCACAAAGGGAAAGAGGCAATGACTCTCCCCAAGCTGCCTGGGACCTGTTCACATAATTCTGGAGGGATACTCTGCAGACTGCTAAGAAAAAAGTAACGCAGAGGAATGTTTTGATTATCTTCTTCTTCTTCTGCCTTGTAAAGAAAGTATCCTTCTGCAAGAAAATGGAAGGACTGGCACCAGTGCTTTATGGATATTGGTTTTACGAGCAATTTTAATCCTCAGAAACAGATCTTTCAAAAATGAAATAACCTACACAATGCAAAATATAATTATCTGAAAATTAAAATGTTGCTCCGAACAATTGAAACTGCTTAGTTATAATATGATTGATACAGTGGAAAGAGCGCCCATCATTCAATAATCAGGAGTGTGAATTTTTTTGTCACTGCTTTAACTAAATCATCATACAACCACCAAAATTCAATCTTGCTTCTCTGACTAAAACCAGCTTACACGTCCAACAGGACAGTTTATTTAAAACATTCTTGTTCCCCAAATAGGTTTTTCTCCTCCTCCTCCTTTGGTAAAAAATTCTAATGTCACTTAACACTTTCACCAAAATGCTTTTTTACTAAGCAGCTCTGCCTTTGACAGTGTATGAGATATAACTTGTGTATTCTCATTTTCATTTAAATTCCAATATTCCAACATTGCGTTTGAGTTCCTAAGTGCATTATTTCCAATGAAAAGGCAAACTCTTTTAAGTTCTAGAATTGCATTAGTATTTTCACATTTACACAGCTCACAGTACATGGACGTGATCACAGCCAGGGTCTGCGCACGACCTTGTCGATTCTCGTCAGCTTTGGAGAACAAAGTCCCCAGGTAACAAAAAACATGTAAAATTTAGCACGTGGGTTCTAGGCTTCAAAATCTTAAGTTACAATTGATGTAGATACTGATACCTGAGCTGATAACTTAAGTTCCATTTATAGCCAGTGAAGCAAAACTGGAATTTCTAGGGTACAGTTCAACACATCCAAATCTAGACATTAGATAGCTCGAGCCATGAAGTGTCCCCCTTTTCCTTACTATAAACGGAGCCCAGAATCAACACTCAAGTGTGACAGCTACACTGCAGATGTGAAGTACAATGAATGCTACTGAAGATGCAGAGTTTTCCACAGGGTCTCCCAAGATTTTCAGGATTCTTGTCCAAAGAACCAACTCCTTTAGTCCTGCAATTCTTAAATCAGCTAAAAAACCCACTCGGAAGGTGTTGTGTCTGATACACGGCGTCTTCAGCGAGCAAGACCGCTTACTTCAGTGCTGTTGCCAGAAAACTCGTGCACTGGGTTTTAGACTTGGAGACATCTTTCCGTGTTTAAGATTCTTAAGTCTTTTTCTGGAAATCCTTTAGGAATTCCTTCCCTCGCTTTGGGTTATTTCTTGTCTCCTCTTTAACGGTTGTACTAAAGGATCCATTTGAATTATTGCCTCAAATGGGTCGGGCGGTGCTCTCGGATGGTGGGACCAAGCGGCACAACCCTACTTGCATCCCATGAATCAAAGGCAGCTCCATCCATCCAGCTCCCCCACTCCCGTGCTCGCTGGGTCAGCCTGCGGGAGCAGCCCCTGGTCTCGGGCCAATTCCCAGGCTCCTTTCTGGTTTATAATGGAGGGAAATGTAAAAGCCTGGTTTTATACAAGTGTGCAAACAGGAGAAAATTGCACTGGCTATTCCTGCAGAAGTGGAACGAGAGTGGGGTGTGCCATATAAAAACCTTGGGAGACAGGAAAGATGGAAAAGCTGCTTCTTTCCGTGCTATCCCTGGGATCAGAATCGGTGTAAATGAGCTAAGGGTAATGACAACCAGTGTATTCTCCGCATCAGCATTGTAATTAACAATGATTCATGTGAACAGAAAACATTGCAAGTACCCTTATTTTAAACTCCTTTGAAAACCATAAAAAAAAGAACAAATGTTTACAAAACAGAAAAGCAGCAAAGAAAGGATAAAGTCTTTGCTTAGTCAACTGAACGTCTTCAAACACACAAGAGTTAAAATGACTTCTTTTCAAGAAGTACTTGACATTGTCTTAAGTTTCAATGTAAAATTAGAGGACCGTGGTTTTAAATTATGCAATATCAATCGCGTCTCTCCTACACTTTCGTAAGTATTTCAGTTTCTCATTTTGCAGGGAGGATGATCTGACCTAAGAGGAGGACAGAAAAATTAAGAAAATAGAATAGAAATTATTTTAAGAGTCTCATTGAACTCCCACTGGAGTTGATGGGTAAATGCCTAGCTATTTCAGTGGGAGTGGTATTAGACCTATGATAAGCAGGTTATATTTTCTAATATACAGTATATAGTGGTCCCATAAAATGAGATTCAGAAACTAATTGACCTTCAGGTTGCTTCATCCTGTAGAAAGCAAGAATTATGCACCAAATACCTATAGGTCTTCCTAACCTTGGAAGGACTGGATCACATTTTCAAGCAGAATTTACGGGTCATGCAGTTTATGGTCACTTTTTTGCACAAAACAGTTGATGTAGACATGAAGAAAAGAAACAAACCCTGTGGATTTAGTCGGTGATTATATGGCACATATTTCTTAAAATATATCTTAGACTGGTCAGGTAGCACGAATGCCTGTCCTGGATGCTTTGGGGTAGTCCGGTAGCAAAAGTGAAATAAAGTCTACCCCATGTTTGCTTGCTTGCTTGCTTTTTTTTTTTTTTCAGATATCCTTCTCCTTTTTATAGTTTTAAAAGATGAAGCTTTAAGTGCCATTATCCTGTCATGTAATTCTTGTTTCATCAGCTGGAAATGAGCATGAGTATAATCATTTGAGAATGGAGAAAGAGCAGCTTTTGGGCATTAGTTGTGTGACATTACAAATGTCAGCTGCTCCAGTATTTATTGTTTAATGCTCACTCCTGTAGGATTATTGCAATTTCTTTCATTGGTACTGTGAATTCAATGTTTTAATAAAGGCTGTTGTAACTTGAAGAGAATCAAATGGATTTAAGTGAACAGCTTTGGTGGTTGCCACTAAGATTGCTGATGTCGATAACAAGAAGTTGAGAAAGGGCCACAGTTGTACGTACAAATAAGTTTAGAAACCCTTGGCGTGCAGAATGAAACTGGAGTCAAAGCCTAGAACGCGACTGTGTGTGAAAGGAACCATCTGAAGACCGCAGCGGAGGATCCAGCCCGGGAAGCAGCCGAGGGACTGCAGGTTCCGCGGCGGAGGACGGGGCCGGAGCTCCCGGACTCTACGTGCGAGCGGGCAGGGAGGGTACAGAACGCTCTAACAACCCCACGGAGCTGCCCACAGCTGATAGCATGGCTGGAAATATTTAGGACAACAACAACAGCCATGAATTGTACAGGTGTAACCGCTCCAGAATGGGTTATGTGAAATTAACGGCCCTGATATCCCGCAATGTTAGGTATTTAATTATCATTAAAGGGAAATACCTTTAATGTCTGTGTTTGGTTTAACATTCCACCCTTGAGGTTTGATTTCGTTTTAAATGCAACACGCGGTCTCATGAATGAATGAATGAAATAAAATATTTGGTAATGCTTTTCTATATTGCGGATGCAAATTTAGGGAAAGAAGGGCTATAGGGCTGAACTGAAAGTTGTTCTTTTACAGGTAAAATTCCAAGTTTGTTTTGGTTTTTTCTTCAAGTGGAATCGCTTGCCAAATAAAGTGCTGTGAAGACTGTTTGCAGCTAATTTCTAAATTTTATTACTCAAAGCTATTCCATACCCACTGTCAATATATCATGATACTGAAGCTGCGTAACGGGGAGTGCACTGTCTTTTCAGGAATGTCTCACTCCTGTGCAATTTAGCACAAAGAAGAAAAAGTCTGCGGTAGGTATTATTAATTAATATTATTAATTCATACCATCCAGCATGGAAGAAGTTCACATGATCAAGAAAACCAACTTCAACACTCCTGTAAAATTCATGATGTTACCTAAATAAAGCATTACTTTTTGACTCTTCAAGCATATTACTGCATAGATTGTTTCTTCTCAAATAGTTTTCTGTTGCTCTGAATATAAATTTATTTTCCTATAGGGTTTTAAAGCATTCTGCAATCACCCCTTTCTGTCTTTTTCAGCATCGCACTGGGTATGTTGTTTTGTCGGGGTGTTTGATGGTCTGCTAGGCAAAGTGCTGACAAATTAGAGAGGGATTGATTTTGACCTTTTACAGCTTTGAATCTACGGATGTTTATGCACGTGCTTGGCTTTCGGAGTGACTGGTCCCACTGATGTCAGTGTGACCACTTGGGGTAAACTTAGAAATTTTTGCAGGGTCAGGATTCAATTCTGCAGAAATCCAAATGCAAACAGAAGAGGAGATGACTCAGCAGGTTTCTCTCATTGCTCTTAACAAAGAGTCAAAAGCAAATAAACTAGGTCTACAAGTACTTGGCAGATTCCAGGGAAATTCAGTCTTAATTTGAAAAAGAGGACTTAAAAGCAAAGCCATCCTCTTATTTTTAATAAAATATTCTCTTACAGCCAAACCTTTTCTTTGTATGCACAGGTGGAATTTCTGCATTTCTGAAGTACAGGTAATTTAATACGAAAATTAATTATTAATCGTTTACCAGACAGCACACCTGATAACTTGAAAGCTAGGCTAAATTTACACTTCCATTAATTGCAAAGGATATTAGTGTTTAGAAGGAAATATCAATTGTAGCAGTAATTATTAATTTTATTTCATTTAGTTTTAAATCATTTGCAAACTTCTGGAAACTTAAAGCAAAGTTGTGTAACTCACTCAAGTACATCCCACAGAGCTGAATTTAAACACAACCTCTATAATTTGTGATTTAAAACTCTTATCATTGTAATTACTTCAAGTAATTCATTTACCTTTTGCTTACGTTTAAGTAAAACAATTTTCCCGTAGAGTTTCAAGCTATGACAAAATACCTTGAAACAGAGACCGAACTAGTTAGATTTTAAAATATGCACAGAAGCTGTGGGGATAAAGTGAAATCCCCAAATACTAAGGTCATTCCTGTAAATTTCATCTTAAATAAAGGTCAAGCTACCGGCTCATGTCGAAGACAAAATGTTTTTACTACTCCCACTTGTGAAGTTCGTGTGGAATTGTGATATGGAACATTATCATCCACTTCCAGAGTCTGGGGGGGAATAAGCTCCAACTGAAGTGACCATGGATAAGGCTACGCTTCAGGGAATAAGATGACACCTCTTTTCTTATCCTGAACATCAGCATATCAGCTGGGCTTGAACAAAAGAGAGTTTTACAGCCTGCTTGGCACAGATGTTGGACATTAATCAATGTGACAAGGCAAACACTTTAGCTGGATGCTTTGCAGAAGTAATTCTAGCCAGTTTGCTCATATTAGTTCAATTTGTACAGACCGTGATTTTTTTTCTGTACTTGCTTTGCATAAA
The DNA here is from genome assembly GCA_026212715.1 of Elanus axillaris. NCBI lineage: Eukaryota > Metazoa > Chordata > Aves > Accipitriformes > Accipitridae > Elanus > Elanus axillaris. Next base: position 2,977,349 of record JANZLQ010000013.1, on the reverse strand, counting down.
AAATAAGAAATAACAAAGTCTTCCTTTTCATGAATATCTCATATGCAAAGGATGAGCTATGACATTTGATCTTTCCTGCAGGTAAGAATAGGATTTTTTTTTTTGGTCATTTTCAGACACCGTTTTTCGATGTGCTGATACTTTCTGGTATCCAATTAATATCGCAGCAGGGTGATGTATGGAGTACGGGGAGATCAAGGTGAATGCGGCCATTCTCATTAAAGGACACTGCTCTGCGGGAAAAAAAAAAAAAAGATATATTTCTAGTGGTGACCGATGTACATATTTCCGCGATACCTTGTAACTACAGTCCATTAGACATTATTTCCATCACCATACAGTAAAGCCTGGGCTGGTTGTTATTTCTTGAGTTTACAAGGGTAAGAAAGAGACCAGCTGACGGGGCAGCATGACCCTGGCTGACAACACCGCCTGACCTGTGTCAGTAGCTATCCGAATCAAACCTGCAGGTATCCAAACAGGAGAAACATTTTTCGCGTTTATGGCTTGTTGCTACAACACAACATCTAAAAATAAAGATATTCTATCAGTATCACAGCATGAAAACCTGCATTTTCTAAGAGTTTGGAAGAGCCAAAGGGGGGGTTGTTTACTTCTTCGGTTTTGCTTTTTTTGGTTTTCCTTCCATCGGTTCTGTAGGTTGGCAGGATTCTGGTAAGCTCATTGTTATTTTTTGTAGGGCTAGTGACAAATAGCAAAGGAACATTTTTTATTTTTTTATCATGCTCATATACTTTGATTAAACAAATGCTATGAAAAAACAGATATTCTAGTTGAATGTAGATTTTTTTTATATTCGCCAACTGCTGTGAGGTTCTCAGCACATGTACTTTTATGGACAGGATATTTTTTAGTTTCATGTAAAACTACCATATTGGGAAACCCATAATACATCCATGGTAATATGAAGTTTAATGCAAGTGCAGGGCCAAAGTTTCCTCCCCACTTTTCTGGCCCGTGCTGGAATGTAAGATCCCATGACCAAGCTAATAATGGTGCTTAAAGTAGGTAGATAAAGCTTAATATGTCTCTGAGCAATGAATTCACATTGCTAGCTGTCATTCAGGTGTGCACAGACGGAGGAGGAGAGCGCCGTGTTTGTTGTGTTTTGTTTTGTTTTAAAGTGAAGAGCTGTCATTACAGGATAAGGCAAAAAAGTCAGTTAAAATTCTCACAGTTGCTCTGCATTTTGACATTAGAAATGCGTTGTTGAATCAGGGTCTTGTACACATGAGAAGGGAATTTTCCAGTGTTCATTTTTCTAACTGATAGAAGGTAGATTATTCTGTATATATATATTATACTTTGTATCTGTTGTGTTGATTTGGTTTTGGAAAATGTAGTCGAATTAATTATATTCAAAAGAATGTGCGTGTAGGTCTTTTTCATTGGATCCAGATGAAGCACCTACCTGAAAACGGAAAATGCTCCATACATAATACACGTGTAATTATCACCCATGGGTGTCTTCAGTAATCAGTTTTTTGGAGAAGAGTGTTTCAGAAAAATTGCCTGGTTTAACAGCTATGAAGCTCCCCTTTGAAATGAGGTGGGTTTTTTCACCCCTTGTTTAAAGGTGAAGCTTAGGGGAAAATAGTACATTTGTAGTATATGTATAATTTTGAGAAACTGGCTAGGTTTAGACTAACGGAATAACTGATACGCTCCTACTATAGAACTGCTTATTGCAGACCCCTTATTTTACTTGCCATTATTGCAAACTTTTCCTTCTCCCATTCTGAAGATGATAAGCCAGTTGGAGCTTTTGACTCGGCTCCAAATCTTCATGCCTTTTAAATAATAGCAAAGACTACTGCCTTCATGCTTGTGGCTGTAATTCAAAATTGTATGTTTTTGGCAGATTTACATTATTAGCATACTCTGCGTGGGTAGGCAGGACTGTAAATATATGACATAGAATGTATATTACTGTAATTTCTGAGCGAACTGTAACAAAATGTATATTTATTTTAATAGAGGAAATGTGTATTTGTTTATTTAGCAGTCATTCATCAAACGGTGCCAAGAAAGTGATCCGAAGTATTTTACTGTCTTCTGAACTAATGGTCCAAGTCTTATCACCTGGCAACACCGGCTCAGCGGTGATTCATGATATATAGATAAAATATAAGGCTACAGGCAGTAATCATAAAGACTAACTGGCCCCATGAGGCTCATCTCCCTTGGCTTCCTCGGTAATCCGTGGACAAGGATAGGTCCTTGGAAGAGTGATTCGGAGGAGGTGTCTAAATCAACCACTATGAATTGTCCTCTGGAAGACGTAGCCTTCTCCCTTGCTTAAAGAAGAAATCCAGGGAAACCAGCCTTGAGAGGCGAGCGTTTCCTTCTGACAATCCTCCTTGGAGACGAGGGTCTGGAGGACTCCAGCACGCAAAACCAGCACTCCAAGCAGAGACCCTATATGAACCAAACTACCATCAATTTAAAACTCCGCAGTCTTAAAGGGAGCCTTATGAAGAGGTCAGGATGTTAAACGCACCCCGTTTGCTCTGCCCGGGAAGCATAACTGCGCAGCGAGCCACTGAACACTCAGACGAAGAGAAAATAACTCATCTTCATGGTAATTCAGAAAGAAAGGCTGGTTTGGGTGGCTCTTGGAGCAAAAAAGGTTCGTCGCTGAATAACGTTGTCGAACGTGCTTCAGAGGAAACGGGTGAAATTTCTTGACTGAGCCACAGAACGTGGGGTTTTGAACTAATAAAACACCTAAGCACATGCCTAACTGACATGTTAAACATCTGTGGTACTATTGGTGCTTAGAATCCAGAGCACATTAAGTACTTGAAATGTCAGCTCAGGACTTTAAATCAACCAAAGGTAAAAATCATCTCAGGGATTGTCTAACCTCTTCACGTTGGCTAACACTGACAAACGGATTCAAAGTTCAGTCTCACTACTCCGTACACTGACTTTTTCCCTGAATAATAAAAGACAATATATTGTTGTTTATTTGTTCTGGAATAGTTCCACAGTTTAGTTATTTTTGCCAAACACATCAAGCAATCTTGGTTTTCATTTTTATTTTTCTCCTCTTGCAGCATTCACCTTTTTATTGATGATTTTAACAAGGTAAACTGATGCTTTTTATTTTTTTTTCCTCTCTCTCAGGAATATCTCAGCTGCCATAACACTCAGGACTCCGTCCCATATTAAGGATTTCCAACATTTCTGTTGCGCCTGCGGTTGCTGGGCCACGGCAGTGCAATACTGACAGAACACCAGAGTCAAATGCGGTGATTTTGAACTCTTGCCTGCTGTTGACTATCACATGGACTGGAGACCACGGAGCCAACCGTCCTTCCCGAGGCAGAGGGAGACGAATGGGGTACGCAGAGAGCAGATGTCCGCAGATCGACAGAGATGTAGCGCTTGTTTCACATTAATCTCCAAACACCGGAGGTTAAGAGGTTAGGCTTCCTGGCCTCTTCTTTATGTCACTTGGTATAAATATGCAGCCAATTTCAGTTCACATAGTTTTGGGTTTATGATTCCCTCCGGCGG
>JANZLQ010000013.1:2931774-2963867 GCA_026212715.1 Elanus axillaris | reverse complement strand
GGGGGGGGGGTTGAGGAGCACCCCCATCCTCGGTCTATCCCTGCTCATCTGTCTTTGAAGCGGACTGGGAACACTGGAAGGAAAAAAGACTTGCGTAAACAACAGGGGATGAGGGCAAGGACTACTTTATTGGACCTGCTGGAACTTCTTCACGCTCTGTTTTAGCAAACACAGTTTGAGAGCACTTCAGCTGGGAGCTGGTCCGGTCTGTTAACAAATACCTTGCAAGGCCATGAGGCGCTCGTTGATGTATCCTCATCTATGACGTGTGGTTTCACCAACTGTAGTGGACACGCAGGGCGATCTCTCATCTTTTGGAGCGATGACGCTGTTACACTAGCATTTCTCTCCAAGAAAAGTTCATGAGCAAAATTCCCAGCAGAGCAAGAAGTTACCTTAATCACACATTTACAGACAGAGAGCCACAGGGGTAGTGCCTCGTCACGAACATGGTGTTTCCCCGTTCTATTTCCCTTTTGGTCTGGTCATCTGGCGCTGGAATTACTGTCTGACTGCCTAGTTTTGATTACCGTCCAAGCCACGCCTCGTCAACAAGCCACTTCGGAGCTCTGGACATACTACCACTCCCAATGTGATGAGCAGTGCTGTGTTTATACATGTTAGCTGGTATTTTGTTTAAGAGTTACGTGCAGCTACCAAGTACAACTTGTAGGCTTTGCTCGCTGTTCCCTAGCCCTGTTTCTTTTTACCGTCAACTGCCCACGGCTGGGGTGCTTCACTGGGTCAGGAATTACTGGGTTGGGGTCAAACCACTGAAGGTGTCAAGAGGAGGAAGGTGGAAGCTCCACACCCCCACGGATGGCTCCCGTGAGCTGCAGGCTCTGACCCTTCCCTCCAGAACCAGAACGCCGATGGGTTATCAAGACAGCATTTCAGCAGAAATCCAAAACGTAGCCCCATACCAGCTACTACGAAGACAATTAACTCTATCCCAGCCAAACCCAGCACAGCCTGTGATCAGATAAGAAACCTGAGCTCAGCTTGTGTCTGTGGATAAGTCTTCATGGTCCACATCTCCAAATGTCTTATTCTAAGGTGGCAGTACTATTAAGTCAGTATTAAAAAAAAAAAAATCTGTTCTCTGTATTCAGTAAAGAAGAATGCATTGGAACGAGAGGTGATGTATACAAGCCTGTCTGCCTCGTCTAATGATTGTTCAGTATGTTCATCTGAGGACTAATGGGTTCCAATTCATCACACATTTTTAATATTTTATCAGCGCTTTTATAAGGTAAAACATATAAGCAACACAAAGCCGGCAGCGAAAAATAAGCCATATTTTGAAATTGGTTTGGATCAGTTCCAAAGGAAGTGCAAAGAATACCCTGGTCCTTCTTCCAGAGTACAGTCAAAGCTGGTGGCTAAAGTACTCTGAGTTACTGATTTCAATCCAATAAGTTAAAGAGGGATATTAAGTCAGCATTTCCATCAGCTAAAATTGAATGTTACTCTTCAGCTGCTGTGTGTGTGGGGGGAAAAAGCACTAATGTCAGCTCCACCTACCCTTCTACTTCACCAGCAAATACTGTTTGGTTTTCATTTGAAAGAAATGTCAAAAGCACCTACTTTTAGGATGTGCCTCTAGTGTGTGAAACCCAAGTGCTGGGAAATGCTCAGGCTCTGGAAACTCTCTAGAGCTGAAGACCTATAACTATCTTTTGGGTTTTTTCTGCTTGCTAAGGTAATCAGATTCCAGCTTGGCTATTTTTTTCAGAGTTTTGTGAAAACTTTTTTGTGACCGGCAAAAAAGTACCGATATCCACATTCCTCAGGCGTCCAACCTTTGTTGGAACTTTTCCTGAAAAGTTGTCAAGCCTTATTTTGCAGCGGGATCCTGCCCAGTCAGCAGCCCATAGGCACTTAAAAGGATGATTGTTGCCCAAGGAGGTGATTTATCAACATCAGCAGTGCTGACTAATTCATTAATTACATCAACATCATGATTAGAAATGAACCAAATGTCTCACAGTAAATATTTTTTGCTGATTCAGTGTTTGATGATGCCCACTTTTTTTTTTTACCTGTGAAGAGTAAGTCCAGGCTTTACATATTTCTAATCCCACCTTCTCTGTAGTGCTCCTGGTTTTTTTTCCTTATTCATTTTTCTCCCTGGTAGTCCAAGGGACCAGCAAATCTTTCCACATCCTGTTATGTTAATATAGTATCTTACCATTTATACTAGAACTAGGAGAAGATATGGTGCTTTTTCAATTCATTTTTGGGTTTGATTCATATCAGCTAAATTTAGATGTCTACAGTGATGACATCTACATCTGATCCAGTCACCTTAGGCTCACAGTAAACAGATGAATCACCTCAGGTATTTTACACGTCTGTGGTAATTCCGAGATGAAACTTACTTGAAAGTACTAACATCTCTCCACTGACTACAAATAGAGTCGAAGGTGACTACCTCAAATATAGGAATCTACTTTTGCCTGGAAAAATTCCACATTCTGTGCCTTTTGTTATTTGCATTTCACATGTCGTCTTAGTCATTTTAATTTCTGCTTTAGGTTATACGTACTCTCCTTTTGTTGGCATCAATAAATATATATATCTCAATAAAATCAGTAACAATAAACTCGATAATAAATGATAATAAACGATAATAAACACTAATTATGGACATCAAGAAAATATTAAATTCTGCTATTTAACCATTCTTCATTCTACACAGACATCATATTGAGAACAGAATATCTAAACTAATGCACTTATTTATATATTTCATGCACATACGCAAACACAGATGTGCCTTGATGTCCCGCTTATAAACGTGGTGTCGTACAGGTACTCTAACTTTGATAGCGGGTCGTGAAAAAAAAATTGGACTATTACATTTGAGAAGTAGAAAATCAGTTGGAAAACACAATTGTATCTTCCTTTAGAATTAAATTGAACACCGGACTAAAGTATATAGGGCATATTAAACCAAATCATTCTCAAATATAAAGAAGTCCTTCTGACATGGAATTTACTGGTCCTTAGCCTTTATAGATGAATTGCAGGACTCTAAACAGTTAGAGTTTTACATCTTAAATAGTGAACCTTTTTTCATAAAGCAAAGATCGCCTGTCCTCTTGGTATTGTTCTAAATGTTTCCTAAAAAAACAGTAAGGAAAACTCATCTGGAGCATGGATGTCACAAGAACCACAATCTGATGTTTGTAGTTCAACAAGGTTCAGGTACCATTTATCCACTGCAGAACTGTAAAATGAACAAAAAATAAACAAGGCAATTAGTGAAAATTAAAGGCCACTTTTACCCAGAGTCTTTGTTTAATTTCCAAAACCTAAACATTGTGCAATAAATTTTAGAGTATATGAAAATTAGCGCCGGACATGATCCGACACGCTTTCATGCCAACATACCCTGAAAGGATATTGCTCTCTCAGAAGCAGCATTGTCAGAACATGCTGCTTGCAAGAAGATTTAGTCAGTAAATCATTAGGTAAGAAACACACTTCATTTTGGAAGACTTTTTACAAGTGTATGAAACCGTAATAAACGTCCCATGCCTGGTGTTGCTGCTCCTGAAGTGACTAGTGAGTCATCCATGTAGATAAACATCTGTGGATCAGGTTTCTTATTAGCAGCGCTATTCCTTTCACCCCGCTACGGCCAGAGATTTTACATCCCTTTTCACTAATTCTGCCTCTGTGGAGTATCTTTTACAGAACAAATTCTAACTGCAGTCCTCAGAAATGACTGAGAGTTGTGTTTTGGACTCAGCTGCAGCATTCTCTCTCACAGGGGCAGACTCCGACCCACAGCAGAAAGAAATGTGTATTTGCGGATAAACGGGTAAATTTTGCCACTTCTTACATCCAACTTCTTTTTAAAGTAAACCAAGCATAGAAGTAGGGAATTATATGCACATGAACTTACCATGCTTTTCTTCAGACGGGAAAATGTAGGTCCTGTATCAGGTGACTTAGCTGGATGAGAGCTGGGAAAGCGTTCTTAACTCCATCAAAAGCACTGCATAAATGCATGGGAAGTCCAGAGAAGTAGAGATTGAATGTCCTCTTCGCATCTACTTTAATGTAAGGTTGGGACATTACAACGATTTGCAATATGAGAAAGAAACCAAAGAGATGAGGGTGGCTGAAGGAAGCAGGAAGACCTGGAAATCCAGGTATAAACTGCCCCATGACGTGCAGCTAACATCAAAGTCCATTTGAATTCTACAGGAATGGGAATATCCTTCCTCAAATTTCCTGAAAGACCTGCTCCAGCAGTTAAGTAACTGGAGTCCACTCTCAACTCAGCTTTCTCAGCGGTATTTCCTTAGCCCGCTCCCCTGAAGTTATTATGCCGAAAACCAAACAGACAAGCAAACACAGCCCCTTCCTAATTTCGACCACTTTCTTTGCTGCTATGTTCACCCTTACACCATCCTTTTGGGTGCTACGGTTGACTTTTTAGTATTCCTGAAAAAGAATGGATGTAGGGTGTTTACTATGAGTTGTCAACAGCTTGAGGTTTTTTCCAGGAGGTTTATGACCTTCGTGGTGGGAGTTTCCTCCTCCTCTGTCTTGGGGTCCCCTTGTGTTTCTTTTTATTTATTTCCCTATGACAGCCTGCTTCCTTTTTCCCTGGTTCCTGGCTGAATCCCACTTGGAAGATGATCTGATTTCTGAAGTTTTGTTTCCCAAGTTACCCCAACCTAAGAAGTTAGACCCCTACTTCTTGACCATATCTGAAGGGGATCAAGAAAGTAAAGAATTGGCATTTTAGTATCCTGTGTTACCTTTATGTATGTCTAGTCAGCATAACGATTGCTCTGAGAACTGTGCGACTCGTGGTATTACGATCGTGATAGTTCCGCACTTAAGGTTGAAGTGAAGACAGTGAAAACAGCTATTTATAACGACATAATGTCTAGAGCCTTTAGTGAGTAGGAGACGTTGGCCATAGGTTCACAGAAACCTGAGAAGATTTAAAAGCATTTTTGGTGACCATGTCTAGTTATGAAGACGTATTATGAAGAAGTATTATTTTCTGGGAAATGAAAGCTGTATATTGGGTAGAGGAAACCAATGGACCCCAATTTTCCTTTAAACCATGTGAGTATTCAGCTGACTCGATTAATAGTTAAGAACACCCACTACTTCTGTTCTAAACCAAAGTATTTACTCGTCCAGTTGTTCTGAATGTGAAAGGAATTTATTAGGAATATCATGCTACTGGGGTTCATGCTAATGCTGAAGTCAAATATCCATGACCTGTCTGACCCAACCTCCTCCTGCATGTCTTCCTGTTTACCACCCAAGGTGCACAATTCATGTTTAAATTTATTCTTGAGCACCTAACTATCACAGCAGGGAGCCTAGATACTTGACTCAAGGCTATGGACTTCCCTCTAGCAGGAACAGAGATGAATATACATTCCCCAGCCGTAAATGGGGCTAATTGTATTTCCTTGCCCCAGAAAGCCGGGTAGGAAAACATTTGGTGAGGTTGAGGGAGACCCATGTACTGCTGTAGTGGAGACCAGGTAAGTACTTCAGGTAGAATAAAGTTTTTATTATCCTGCCAGTAAAGAACTTTCATACCCTATTACGCATGCCCTGGTGGGCTGTCTAAGGTAGTGGCTGTAGGCAGTGAAAAATCACCTGTTGAAGAAAGGGGTTATCTTTGTATTGTCTGTGTGAGAAATAAGCACTATGTCTTGCTAGTGATCATCCCTCTCCAACCTGTGAATGGCACTAGTGAGGTCTGGCGCGAGCCAAAACAACTGTAGTTTTGTGAAAGGGATTATCCCGGAGAAGGAAGCGCGTAGGGTTGTATCCACCCTCGCTGTGTCCAGCGGAACTCTGAACACAATTTGGGAAAGCAATGTTGTCTGCACTGAGGACAGATCAGGTTTTGTTTCTGTTTGCCTTGTGGTCCTGCAGGGACCACCCCAATAAAAAGAATAAAAAAAAAAAAAAAAGAGTTGGCTGGTTTTTTGGTTTGGTTTGGTTTGGCTTTGTGCTTTTTGTTTGGGGGGTGTGTGTGTGTGTGTGTGTGGTTTTTTTATTTTTTTTTTTTTTTTTTCTGGAGAGAATAGAGACTGTGCGAGTTCCTGATTCCTGCACAGACAATACCAGCATACCAGCAATTCCCACACTGCCGAAAAGGAAAGACGGGAATCCAGAGACTGCCTTATGCTTCTAAAAATCACTGGATTAAAAGTCACAAAGTCTGTTAGGAGCAAGGACAAGAACTCCCAAGCGGCTCCTAAAAACTAAGCTCTTTAATCTTTAGGCTACGGGTGCACGTTATCTCATCTGCTTTCCTCTCCGGCTGAATGAATCATTTCTGGCCGCCCAGTTGTCCCACGCCGGAAAAGTAGAGTCAGGATCTTCACTAGCATCTCGGCGAGAGCAAGAGGCAAACCTTCGGCTGACGGGTGTTAGCGCTTCAGCACCAGGATAAGCTGCAGCACACAGTTTCAAGTTTCTAATCAAACAAATTAACAACTAGGCTAATGCGCAAAGCAGAGAAACAGCATGTCATCGATGGGTATTTTTATAAAGAAAGGAGTACGAAAATTCTTCACAGTCAAAGGGCAGACTAAGCTTGCTATGTGTGGAAAAGTCAACCAGATCCCTTTATAACACTTAGGACTGGCTGAGCTAAGTGCTGACTTAAGCCATTTCATGCTGTGTTTTGATGCGATAATAAATATGGGTTTAGAGTACCTACTACTGGATCAGAAGACTTCAGCCACAGGACAATTTCGCCAAGCAGGTTTATAAGCCTTTAAAGGAATAACTTTTTTCTTTGTTGGCCTTATGCTAGATAAAATATCACCTGTCTGTACCACTCTGGTTTTATGCTGCTTTAGGTGTCATCTATCGACTTACAGCAAGCATAAACCTTGGTTAAAATTACGAAGTCAGCATAAAATTCACATCATCGGCTCTGATTACCTGGACAGAAATACAGTCCTATGCTCCAAGCTGATCTGCAGTGCTTTGTGATCCAGCACTAGATTTAGTATGAAATTATTATGAAATGACATAACACAGATGGCTACAAGACCACACCTTCATAGATCGGCCTCTTCTAAATCCTGTTCTCAGGTATGGATCCCAGAACATAATTTCTCCGGCAGCTCAGAAAGTAAAAAATGCCATACATCCCGACACCATAGTTGACTGTCTTGTCAGATGAGCCAAAGTTCGTGGGGCTACGTTATAAATGGGATCACTGGAGTGACCTGGGTTAGGTTAAAAAAAAAAAAAAAAAGTTCCTCTTTACTCTTGTTGCTGTTCCTAAGCTCATTTTTTTAAAACCCAGTGAACCCATTTACCATATTCTCTGCGCACAGCCGCATCAGAAGAGATTGAGAAAGCAGCATACTGCTGTGTAGGCTGAGAATAAATAACCGGGAGAGAGGAGGGAGCAGAAAGTTCTTACAGCTTTTGCCACTAGAGGAAAGCATCAATGAACACCACCCTTAGGCTCTTAATTCAGGTTTATGGATTTCACTTCCTAAGCCGGATGTCTAACTTTCAGACTCTCCAGCACTTAACATGATAAATGTCCAAGTCCCTTAACTTCTTTATTGTCTCTAACCCTTGTTCCCTGTATCTGGAACATCATTTTTAATGGTTGCCCTGCCTGTGGTTAGCTGCCTGTGGTATCTGTGGAGAGAGGAAGATTATAAGGAAATGTCTTAGATATCCACTTACAATAACAAAGGTTTCAAAAGTGTCAGAACATGCTATATATTTTCACAGGGATCTGTACAAAAAAAGCTAGAATCCTTCCTTTGCTTATTTGTTCTGTAAATAAATCCCTTTTAAAGACAATTTTAGCATAGGGTAGAACTGCTGATTCATTCCTCTACTACCATTAGTCAAGTACCAAAGCTGAAAAATACCCAAATACGTGTTACTTCGGGTTTAAATGTGGTATTTCTGAAGGTTTTTTTTGGTGAGTTGGTTAGGGATTCAGGGTACTCCAACTCTGTAACAGTGATTGAGCAGCTGCTTACACTTCAGACGCTGACATATTTTAGCACGCTGCATATTTGTTTTAATAACAATTAAAGTTAGAACCTTAGGCAAGATAGCTAATAAGCTGTTATTGCTATTTAGTATAATCAATCAGTGTGCACATTGTTTGTATTAAGATATAAGAAGGATATAGCTAATTTTTCAAAATGTACGTCACCCATTTTTTCACCGTTTACTCTTTGAAATGTGGCCACTATCCCATTAAAAGGGTAGACACGGATAACTTTTGAGAAATTATAAACTCCTTTTAGGGGATTGTAGACCTTTACCACGATCATTACTGTCACTTGAATAGACTGAGGCGCGTATGTGCTGAAAGAAAGCGGTCTTTAAGCTTTTTCCGCTGGCTAGCTCTAACCAGCTTTCTCCTCTGAATGCCCGGTGGGTTGCAGAGCACCGTGCCCTTCCCCTTCTGATGTACTTGTTTTACAAATTTCAGTCCACAACTGCAATTTAACGGAAGGGGAGTCTTTAAAGGAATTATAATAGATCCCAGATGGTAAGGCAGAAGAGATGGCAATCTCTCCTGGCATCCATAGGTTTCTAAATTAACTCTAGAAGGTTTTCTCCTTGTTTAGTGTTTTTAAGCTAATAGTTTCTGCCTTTTCAAGCACAATGAAAATTACATTTGTTCTCATTTTTATTTTAGTTTTGGTTTTAGTTTTAACCTGGGTTGGAGTATACGACTATGTGAAGATTCAGCTATATGGTAAATTCATATTTAGAGTTTGAGGGTTTGGTTAGAGACTCTTTTTTTTTTCCCCATTGTTTTACTAAGTTACGTGTTGAAAGAAGCATTTGCATAGAGGCTTGGAGGCTTAGGATAACCTGTTCCCACATTTCCTCCATAATTTTGAAGAAAGAACCTGCTCACATCTGAAAAGCAACTTGAGAAATTCTTCTTTTAATCTCTTAAAACTCCCTCTAATATCACGCCTACCTGCTCCTGTAGGTAGAACGGAGGCAGACAAACAGCGAGCTGTGATTATTCCTTCCTTTTCTTATTTTGTTCTCTTTTTATTAACGTTCACAGTCCTGCCATTCCCTCTATTTAACCTCTACTCACATTAGAAAAGACAAATGAACAAGAAAGGATTCAGCTACCAAAGCTCTGCCAATCATCACTGTTTTCATTTGCTTGGAAGTTATATCTCCATTCCCAACCCTCAACCTCTTTGTGCCTTTCGGCTCATAAGCTTTGCTGGGCAAGAGCTCTCTATTTATCTGTATTTGCACAGCACGCAGCACTACCCTCGCTGGGGCCTTTGGGTGCTCCCATCCGACAGCAATCATGTTCATTAGCGACAGCAAAACCAAGCTATATTTGAAAAATTGCAGGTCAGGCCTGGGGCTCTGAGCCCTCCTTTCTGTTGAAGGTAGGTAGGTTTCCCTTTAGGGATTTGGAATAGTTTTTGGGTGCTGAGGGGGCTCACTCCAGTGATTCAAACACCTCTGCTTTTCCACGCAGTTTTTTTTCTTAAACCAGCAATAATTTAGGAAACAAGAAAAGCAATATTTAACCGTCTCTTCTTCACTGGGGTTCCTGTACTTTCTTTTAAAATGGCCATTTTCTAACCTTTAAGTGACAGTAACACACAACACAAAGGTGCTGCACAGGCATTTTGATGCATACGCAGCTCAGCGGACTTAGCTGATGAAAATTTGGGGTGCGATACTCGGGTAGTTAACGGGGTGCAGAAGGCTGGCTTGGCCTCAGCTACATCCAGGTGTGACGCTATCAGCGAATAAATTCTAAAGCAGAACAGAAGGCATTGACCTCAACAGCCTCAAGAGAAAATCATATAAAACCAGAGAGCAAAATAATAATAAAAAATAGACCCTTTGAAACTAGTTCAGTGGGTGGCCTGCCGATTAATGTAGGCAGGAGAGAAAGGCGATAAGAAGGAGGCAAAGAGGAAGGACTACGTTTTCCTGCTAACCACCCTCTTAGAGGTATCTCTAGTTCTGGTCTCTGTTTCCCAGAGTTATTTACGCATCTCATAGAAGGCATTTGTACTAGGAAAAATAACCCCCAAAACCAACGAGGAGAGCACGTGCTCAGCACAGGCTTCCCACCTCCTGGGGAACCGCTCTCCTTGTTAGGGTATTGAGTTCATTGTACAGCAGTACTGGCCACAACTGCGTGACGATCACTTTAGGTGGCTTGTTCAGGACAGGTTTTGGTCTTCTGAACCTGAAGGGGACAGAAAATCTTGCGGTTTGGCAAGACGTTCACAAGCACCTCTGTGTTTTCTGTTGGTTGCGTCCCCGTAGCTCCTCTCACTATTGGGAAACGAACCTTCACATCAGTACTCTCTGTTATTCGACTAAGACGCATACTACACATTAATGTTAAATATCACACTGGTTCGTGAGGCTAACGCGTGAAGGCTTGTGTCAACTCCATCAAATCTTGTCTAGAGCTGCAGCCGTCCTGTCCCCATGTCCTCTACAGAAAGGACGCTCAGTTGGGTGTTCTGAAATGGCACGTGATGTAGGCGTCTTTACAGGCTTGGAAACCAAAGGAGGCAGTCTGAATTGGGCCCTCGATTATGATTTTAATAAATATTCAATGATGGAAAACCTCTTGCTTTGCTGGTTGTTTATTTCAACAGTTAATTATCCTGACTGTTAAAAATCTGTGCTTTCTCATGTATTTGAATTCGCCTGGCTTCAGTTTCCAGCCCTTGATTCTTGTTACACTCTTCTCTCTTTTATTAATAAAAGCTTTAGTGCTTTCTACCCATGAAAGTGCTTATGCACTGTAATTAGACCTGGCAGGGAAATTGTTCTCTTATCTCACAAAAGTTTTTTGTCATTTTGAAAAATTCAAGAGAATAATTTCATGAAAGAGTCTGAAATGTAAACCAAAGCCAAATACAATCGTGCCTCACAATGTAAGAAACAATATTGAAATATTTAGTGTAGATTTTGACTGCTGGATCTTTTTAGATTTTTTTTTTTTTAATGCTATCACGATTTTTCTAGATCTTACGCTCATTAAACAAAACCGATCAAGCTCTTTTAATTCTCTCAACCTTAAGGATTTTCCTCTACCCCTGAAGTGTACCTGTAATTCTCGTTTATTCATGGAGTTGCTTAGTGACAGCACAGGTTTTTCAAATTTTTTGCTACTGATCTTAAAAGGGTTTTCATTTTAACTCAGAAGTGCTGTACATGGGCAAAAGACCTGCTTTCTAAACACTGCTTTCTCTTCAACATATAAAAGCATTAAATTAGTCTTTTCCTCATAGCATTAGTTTTGGAGCTCATGCTGAGTGTTGTCTTTTAGTCTGCCCTCTGTTCCCTGTCTTTTTTCTTTTTTTTGTCTTATTAGATTTCCCAGTCTTTTTTTTACAGTCTTTCCTTTGCACCAAGCAATCCTTCCATTTTGTAACAGGAATACACATTTTAAAACTTGCATTAGGACATCGCAGCCCGACAGTACTGTTTTGATGGGTTTCTCCCAAGTAAGCCATCGCAGTCTGTAGTCACAGTCTCCTTATCCTTTATATTAATTCTCCCATAGGCTTTTAGATCTGCTATCCTCGTTATACCTCTTCACTTTGTCTCAAAGACACCATACGATTTTATCTTTTTTTTGTTTTTGTTTTTAATGTTATTCTTCTTTTGCTCTAATCCTGTGGACCAGCTGGCTAAAAGCCTCTCTAATATGCTTCAGTGATTCTCCTAGGAAGACCTTACCATTATTTGTCTTTCTCATCAGATACTATCTCAGACATTTCCCTTCAGCCAAACACTGATTTATATCAAACCATCCGAATTTACCACAAGATTTTCACTGACTTTAACTGGTTTGCCATTCTCAGTAAAGTTTTATTTATGTATATCAGAGAAAACGGAAAGGAAAGACTCTAGCAGAAGAACAAGTCTGTTTTACCACTCTATCATTATCACAATATTTTGTGTAGCAGATTTAATAATCTTCATCATTTTAACGTGGTTTTCTATTATCTAAATCAGATTCTGACATCAGAATATTCCATTACTTGAGCCTTTAACAAAAGATTTCTTGTGTTTAAGAAAGAAGATGTGGAAAGGGTTGTGAGTGACCTCTTTGGAATTTTTTGTTATTCTGCTCCTGGATTCACACATCGATTTACCTCCTATTGCCAAGTTTAACTGTAAATAACAATTTAGTGCAACAACCATCTACGGTAAGTAGCAATCAAATATATATATTAAAGCAGAAAGCAACAGAGTTTACATATTTAAGAATAAAATCTAGAGAAGAATATGAAGATGACTGAACCACTTAAGTGCTGGTACGAAAACAGCTACAGTTTTCCGTATTTCCCTTAGGGTTCTCCTTTCTGTCATGTCTATTCAACACAGATTTGTACAGTTTCACTTAAGTGATGCAACCATACTAGTAAACTTACAATGTTTATCCATCTTGCAGGATTACCCAAGTCTTTCCCGGCAAAAGATCTTTCCAAATATTTATTTTTTTCTTAAATTCAGAGGGGTTCAGAAGCACATCAAACTATTTATCTAGCCCTAAATGTGAATTCCGATACACTACATCCATTAAAAGCTGGGCCTCTACTCACAGCAAAATGGATTTTTCTTGCCCATTACATGACTACATAGGCATTTCGCTGTACAATGGAAGCCCCCATTCCCGACTTTCGGAGAAAACTGGGTGAGCAAATGCTCCTTTTACCTGTGTTTTGCTGGCATGAGGCTATTAAAAAGCTGAAATAGAAATTATCTCACACACACAGCTCTTATGAGGGGGTAATTGCAAGGAAGCTTCCATCAAAAAATGGAAGAGCACAAGTTATAGGAAAAGCAAAATGACATCAACAAGGCAAACGTCAATGACAATAAGGTGAATACAGCAGCAAGAGGAACTAATCAGCAGCGCATCTACATGACAGTACGAGTGAAGACACCAGAGCTGCCAGCCCAGATGCCTGAGATTCTGCCAGGGAGCCAACAGCAAAAAAAAAAGAGGAAAAAAATATCTGCACAGTTTGACATCTCTGCTGCAAAAGATAAGGAGGATGAACACTATAATGAGCTGCGAATAGTATCTGGCTTATCCCCCCAAAAGGCATACAGGTTGGTATTTTTTACTTTCAATTGACAGAAAAGACTGGTGGGAAAACACTGGGAAAAAATGACAACCTCACTCTCCCCCCCCAGCCGCGAGTAATACGTTAAACTACCTCGGCGTGGTTTTTTCTAGTAGTCGTCACCATGAGCACAGGTGTGTTTGGGACAAGGAAGCATCGTATACTCCGTGAGTGGAGAGTTTTATGCTGAGTGCTTTTCTTTCTTTCACCCTGGATCCTGCCCACCCTTACTTTCCACAGTAACTTCTATTTCCAGTAACTTCTTTCCAATAGTAACTTCTATTATTCGATTTCTTATGTCTTAATAATACCAAAGTACGAAACTCACAAAGAAGTAAAAGGGCTATCTCAGAACAAAGCTTTTGAAGTGATAATGCGCACGTGTCAACTCAAAAACTACTTTCTCTTCCTGCTAACGTAATGACCCCCCTTCAACCAAAAAGTCAATATGGTGTTCCTTTATTGTCAGAATAATTGGCTAGTCAGTGCAATTATTTCTTATAGATCTAGCTGTATAATGGCAATTTAAAATTAAAACATACTTTTTTCCATTGAGATTTAGAACAAGTGGGTGATTTTAGGATAATCAAATGTCAATGGAATTATTTCAGTTCCATTCTGATTTATTACAGCTATTAAAGCAGAAGGTAAAGCATAATAAAGCTATCTGCTTGGCATGCCCACGAGCTATTTTTCAGCACTAAATAACAACCATCTTAATTCTTCTCACCTGTAAAAAATCAGAGGTTCAGAAGAAATGATTGAAATCTGAAAATAATCTTTTCCAATATAATAATGTTATCTTTTTTTCTTAATGGTCATTTTAAATCAATAGAAAAGGGTTTTTTAGTGTTCTTTGTCTACGGAATTATTTCACTGATGACAACTTAGTTTTGAAAGGAGCTGACATTATGTGTGAAATCAGGGGAAAAATGCCAGGCCATAAACTTATGAAAAACTGGCATCACGCTGGAAACAGGGAACTGACCTTTTACAGCAGCGCTAATGAGAATCACTCTAATAACTACTGTAACCAGATCTATGAAAAAAAAATGCTCACAGACAATACATGTTTTAGAATATTTAGACACAGCTTACAGTGTGCGTTAATGCCAGACATTACTCAAAATCCTTAGTGCTTTAGTGGGTTGATTAGGATTTTTCATATGTTCATATTAATTCTCACTGAAATGACAAAGCCAGTGAGCGGAGAGTTTGTACTTTGAAAAGTATTAAAGCGAGACAATGGATAAAAGAACACTTGAGTGTTTTTCGTACAGGAAAATTGTGCAAAGTATTTTAGCTCTGGGATTCAATAATACACACAGCTTGATATTTTAGAAGTTGTGCAAAAATCATTTCATCATGTTGAGTGAACTCTTCAAGAGACCCAAGAAGGACTATTAATCCGTCAGTCTGTTCTCTGTCCCAGAACAGTTGTTATTATTCATGCCGCACGATAATGATTGCTCTCGTTTTACTTATCTGAAGTGAGACTCTTATTGTGGAAACCAGAAATGCAAAGGAGCTTCAATGGATGCAAACGTTTTGCAAATAAGGCAGCTAGCCTTGGAGAGGCCATTCATTACGCTGTGGGGTAGGGACGCTAGCATTAAAGAAGTGGTGGCCAAGCAGACACAGCAGTAAGACAAAACTGGGTGCAGTATAGCGGAACTACAGGGAAAGTAGGACCATGACTAGCAGAACCAGTAAAGCTCAGTTTCCTGTGGATTTGTGGTTTAGTTTGAGGATTCTCTGACATCAAACAAGATTTGAAAGCACGCGAAAGCATTTTCTTCAGTAGTGAAAAAACGGGATCTCTCAGCCAACTACCTCTTTTTTTCTAAATTTTCAAGAATTTAATATCTACCCAGAGTATTGAAACAACCTAAGCAGATCAAAATGTTACTAGGATGACGTCTGAAAGACAGATACGCACATAAAGCAGGTTTTAATTCCGTGTAGGGGTTTACAGATGCACGAGAGTCTAACACGCTGTCATAGCCGAGAGAGGTCTAGTCAATAAACTCAGTGGAGTCCAGCCAGTATTTCAGCTGACCCTCAAGTACACAGGGATTCAGTTGCTCATCTGTAGGTGTCCAGTATCATTTGAAGTCCTTTAGGAATGTTGCCTGGCTTTTGGTAGAGCCGTAGAAGGGCATGAATTTCTCACAGGCCCTGTGGCATATTTGCCTGTCCCGTGTGCTATCTCGGGCAGTCTAGAGCGGCTCAAATGGCCATCACCGTTAGTTAGACATCACGGCGTGAGCAACGGAGCCAAGCGTCCAGAGGCTACGAGGCTGAATAAATCTCCAGACTTGTTGACTTGTTCATTGTGCCAAGTAGGTCTCCAGTGCTGCCTTCGGCTGTTCGCCCTTCAGGGTCTAGTGACGTTTAAGATGCCGTAGAATATCCCGTCTCGCCTCCAGCTGTGGCCTTGGGATGGCAGAGGTCTTCCGTTGTCTCACACTGTCCCATGGGTATGTCTTTGATAAAGAAGGGCATCTAAAATGGTGCTGAAGACTTACATGTAGGCCGCTCCAGGGAGACCCACGGACCGTAACAGAAGCCCAGGTACCTGTGGCATAGATAGGCAGTTAGAGCTAGACGACTTCATCTGCCCGTATGAATCTAAAATCTGAGTTCTCGCCAGAAACACAGAAACAGATTGTGTGGTGAGGTGAGACCCATTTCCTTGGGATATCAACCAGGCTTCATCAATATGGATTCTCAGAATTTGCTAGGTCTATGTTGAGAACAATAATATCACAAGAATTTTTGCTGGGGGAAAATAAGCAAGCAAACAAACAAAACCAGCAGCAGATTAACAAGTTATTGCACTTACATATGATCTGTACTTTTATTGTTTAGTACATACAAAAAACAGTATGGACATTTTTTACTAGCTGAACATTTCCAGGCAAATAGGCACATTAGCGTGTGCATAACAACACAACTAAATAACGATAAAAATAATCAGGACACCAAGATATTTTGGTTTTTCCTTCACAGACTTCTGGAGCAGACGTCTGACTACCTCAGAGGGAAATTTTTATTAAGAAGATCCACAAGATTTTTAGCAATGACTAGGATCAATCTTCTGTTTCAAAAAAAGTTGTCCTAGGTCTGAGTGCATAAAATACGTGACCATTTCTTGATTTTGCCGGCCACATTGCTACTATTGTCTACTGTGAAATGAGGCTATGGTATTTGCTGCCAAACGTCACACTTTCTGACTGTAGGCCTTACCAAGAAATTCGAGCAGGGTTTAAGTACTAAGGGATGTGATAAGTGCCTGCGAGGAACCGGGAACCATAATTACAGCAAGAAACAGAATGCTACTGAGTTATTTAAGGATAATATTTCACAAAAATCTTTTCTGGGCAGAATAGGAACACGAGGAGAAAAAACAATAATGTAGAAGACATTGACACAGACCAAAGTAGAGAAATTAATAAGTAGAGCAACACAAGCCCGTAAATGTAAGAAAATCAATACAAACTCACAGTCTCACATTTATTGGATCCCTGCCACCTCGTAATGATTCATCATCATCTTCATCAAAGCTGAAGCACTTTCCAGTTGTCACAAGTTTGATGGTAGAAAGTTAATCGAGCAACATGAATATATCACCTTGTAATTTTTAATACTAGTCTGATTGTCATAGTTAAAGATCCCGGGTAGAAGTCCAAAGGCATCTGCTGCTGCTGACGTACATACCATTCACATGCATTCCAGAAGTCCTGCATTAATTTAAAAGGCAGCAGTGAGAATTATTCTTCTGGAGAAAGTGATTTGGGTATTGATGGTGACACCAATGAGACAAACCCTCAGAAGAGTGCCCTCCAGTTCAATGAAACAGAAAACCGGGAAAAAATCAAACCAAAAGAAGCAATATTAAAGTGTGTCCTTTATAAGTTTCCTGAGTATTTTGGATTCTGTGTCGTGCTTTTTTGCATCCATATGTTAATCCAGATTATGCCAGTTTAAGACGTTACTTTCTGTTTACTGTCTCTCAGCAGCATATAGGCGCTGCTCAGTAACTTTGTCCTCTTGGGATAAGAATAAAAAATAGCCATAGAACAGACAATTTCTCTTTCGTCTAACTTTTATTCAAGTATATAAGGACTTGTGCAAGCCTGTGGCATAAAACAGGAGTACTATGGAGATTACAGATCACTGCGTTTATTCTTATAATATCCTGGGATTTTTTAAGGATTGGAAAAAATGTCTTCTTGCACTTAGAACTACTGTTTCTCCTTTTCTGTAAAAACGGTAATAGATGTGTGAACAAATGTGCGAAGAGATACTGGTATAACTATGACAGAGCAGCTGATATTGGAAAGATATATTTAAGAACGACAGCATATAATGGGGGACAAATCAAAGGAGGAGAACACAGAGCTTTTAAAAAAATAACACTGAGCCTTAAAAAGGAGGAATTTCAGGTACTACAAGACATCTGGTGACAGTTTATCCTGCCTCTGCTTCAAGCAGCTAACAAAGGTGCCCGAGTTATGAACCTTCGGTTCCTTCATGGTCCTTTATTTGTTTCGAAATGACTCAGTTCAGTGCATACAGTTAGGCAGGATTCATCCAGGCCTTTGAGAGCAATCAAATTAAGCTAATGTTGGGATCTTAAAAGCTTAAATTGTAGGAATACTGCTGGGTGGAGTTTTTACTGAGAGTTTCCCTGGAAAAGGTAACAGTGGATTTGCAAATACACATTGGAATCTGTTTAAATTCAATATGTGTCTGAAATAAATGCTATCTGAACACCAGTTAACGAAAAAAATATGCTTGCAGAATCTTTTTTTTTTTTTTTTTACTTCCCCTTATTATACTATTCTTTACATCTGCATGGAAAATCAAAATTCCATTCTCAAGAACTCTAAGATTATTTCTTGTCGCAATGCAGAGTAATACTTGCATGTGCCAAATTACTGTCTGAAGGAACTTTCTAGACAAAGATGCAAAACATTTCTGATAACATGATCTGACAGTGCCTTGTTGCAGTTTTGCCTTGCTTACTTTCTTTCTGATTCTTAGTATTTTTTATAAACCACGAAATTAGGTTTGGTTTGGGGTTGGGTTTTTTTTTTAGTTTTCATGGAGAAAACAGGTTTTTACTCTACGTGTAAAGGGATGTTTTGATATTTTCAGTGTCTGGATGGAAACCTGAGCTATTTGGTTCCGATCTACTGTAGAGAAAATAGACGACCTGCTGAACCTTAAGAACCTGCTAAATGGGTGCATGACGTACAGTATGCACAGCCTGGACCTTCAGAAAGAACTTATTTTTGTAGGGAATCATTTTTACTGTGGGATCAGAATCTCCCAGTTTCTGTTTAAGGTCTTCTCCTGAACTTTGTTCTAGGGGTCGGTCTAAACATCCGTGATGTGAGTTGAATTTCAGCTACTCTTCAAAAATACACGGTTTGTTAGAACACATATTTAATGTCTAGCTTCATGAATGGGTCCTGACAATCATACCCACTGCAAAATTAGATATTTAGAGACACCATGGTTGATGAAGATCATTATTTTAATCACCCAGCTCGACTGTAAGTCATTAACACATAAAATTGATTATACATATCAGTTGTAAATTATTTATATTTGAGTAACCCCATTGTTTTGGGATACTGCATCTACGGCTAAAAGGTTTTTCTAGGAGGTGTTTTGATGTTTTTTCATTCTAATTAAATTCATTTAACATTTTGCTCTGAGGAAATGGCCAAAGCACAATGCAATATAATACCCACCATTAGCTTCAGTTTGTTAATCTGCGTTTCGCTCTCCATACAGAGCAGGGATTAAGAGGCAAGCAAAACCAAAATATCTAAATAGTTCTAATTCAGCGAAAACAGTATTAGTTCTACATTAATGTCATGAATGCACCACCTGCCTTTGACACTCCAGTGTTAAGCCATTCTTCAGGGTTTCTGAATCAAAACAAACTTTGTGACCCATCTATTCTTATTTTCAAAAACGTCGTAACACAGAACACATAGATTTCGTCAATAAGTTTTCTAGTTTTCTGATATTTTGTTCAGAGCGCTATATAACCTGTTGTGTCAAGATTTTTTAAATTGTGGGTTAGACTTCTGTATTTTTTGATTGGAAAGCAGTCGACGTTAATTTTGGATGGACAGAGAATCACAAATGGTTATGGGCTTTAAATACCATCCTCTTCTAAGTTCATTTGACTGCAAAAGGAATTAAATTGGCCTTTGGTAATGCTGATCAGCTGGTTTCTGTGACCTTTCAACATATCCTGTTTGGAGTTAGGATGAAAAAAGAAAAATTCAAATCTGTAATGAGAACTGGCATATTATGACATTTAATAACTGAATAGAGAACAATGTAAAGAGTTTGATGATAATTAAAGGCAAAGTTTTGTTCATTTGCCTGAGTTCAACAGATTTTTACGTCGATGTTAAAAATTCTTTGCAAAACATATTTCCCATTAGACCAAGGGAAATTATATCAAAAATAATCATATTTATAGCTTTGAATAACATGACAGAATTAGACTTTGTAGACAGAGATTTGTGTTTGTCATCTTCAGTTCTGGGAAATACCTGCTCCTTTCTTAATTACAGACATTAAAGAAGCAAGCTACCTGCATTTCCCAGGCCAATAAACAAACAATTATTGTTTATTTAAATTGCTTAATTAACTGCTATGTATCTGAAATAAGAAGGCAAAATAGATACTTTATAATCAATGCACATGAAAACAATACATGGCATAATGCTGCAATATAAATATGCAGCTCTTTCTAGTTTTAGACAGGTTATTAGTAACTCTTCTCAGCCAAAAATTAATCAATGACAAGCCATGTCAATGTTCAGAGAAAGCAAACTCAAAAGGGACTCAAGTCCAGCTGAAATGAATTTATTTGGTTCACTTGCATGAATATTCATGAGCAGTGATTGTCAGTGCTCGGTGAATTCCGCTAGTAGAAAAACGTATATGACGACGCTTGGGGATCGCTGTTCACAGTGGAGGCCATCAGACGAGTTGCTTCAAGCTAGCCCATAGGAATTTGAAGCTTGCAAGACATCCTAGCCTAAAAATCTAGAAGATTACTGAAGATTACTGGGCTAACATGGTAGAGTTTGACGAAAGTGTATTATCGTTATGAGGGTCAATGCAAAAGTCAGTTAGGAAACGGAGGCTCCACAAAATCATGCACACCTAAGCACAAAACACTGGAAAAGAGGAAGGAGCAAAACACAATAATGCGTCACAGTGCTGGCTCGTCCCCCTTCTGAAGAGGGAGTTCAGCTGGTCCCACGCCATGGAGCGTCGGATCGGAATAGTCGCCGTATAGGTCATTTTTGGAAGACTTTACGATGGAATTGGTAGAACATCTCTACAGATTTATATTCAAAGCATCCAGAACCGAAAGTAGGAACTGTAAGTGCTTACTGAAGATATGCAAGGGCCTTCTAGGAAGGTAGGACATGCTACATTAACTTCATCTTTTTATGAAGACAGACAAATAATTTCAGTTCAAATAAAAAAGATTGCCTGCCAGCTCTGGGTGTGTTTTGATAACTGGAATGCAGATACATATTGCTGTTCACTTTATTTTTACCCATCTTCGCAGATCTTTCTGAATATTCATTGTTATCACTAGCGTAGCACTTCTTCCTGCAGTTAAGCGGAAAAGGATTTTTAACACCCTATAAAAACCTCTCCTAAAAATAAATAATAAAAAAAAATGCAAATTTCACATAGCTTTTTGTCAAAAGCTTGGCATCCTTAATTCTTGTTACACTTAATTCCAATATATTAAAGTAAGCGAGTACCCTTGTAATGGTTGGGATCTCCTATATATGTTACTATTAAAGAAATGTGGTATAAAAAAAGAAAAGAAATCTAAGGATAGTATAGATACTTGTGGACCTGACATTTACTGAAATTCCCAACTTGGAAATAAATTTCCAAGCCTAGCCCCACACTGCCCTGACACAGGGAGAGAACAGCATGAACTTTGCCCAAGATTATTAGATTCTTTCCTCAGCCAAAATGGATAAGAAAGGTGTCAAGCATGAGATGCAGCTCCAGGAAAGAAAGAGGTCTGAGAGAAAAGCTAGCTATAGCATACTAAATTTATCGTGCTGCTTAGAAGCCGGCGCTATTCCACCCTTTTAAGTTACCGCTCTCAAGGTTTTCCCTTAGTCACTCACATATAAAGGATAAATCTTATGAAGTTTCCAAAGATAAAAATAATTTTGGCCTCATTTTCTAATGCGCTGACACCCACAGCTGCCTGTGAAATCAGTGCAGGTTTGGGGTGCTCAGGACCTTTGAAAATCAGGCCACTTGCTTTTAATTAAAAGGCAAAGGAAGAAATGTGGGGGAAAGACACGCATGACTATGTCTCGGCAGCTGGAGGTCTGTGCCCTCTGCTTCTCGCCCTTCTCATAATTGTCGCGCTCTTACCTTGTCCTCTCCTCATCCGCTTCTTGTACCCACCCGCTTTTACTCTTAGCTCACAACCTTTGGGGGCAGGGGATGTATTTTAATGACCATGAGATACAGGGCATAGCACAAACAGACTTTGACATCTCGCTAAATACTTTCAGTCTTTCCATCATTTCAATTAACAGCAATAATAATCAGGCAAAGACTTCATCACTTCAAATTCTGAAGGATTTTCAACAGGTACCGAGCGAAACAAAAAAGATTGTCTCCACAGATTTAAAAGAGCAAAAGGATGTCTGCGTCGCTGTCAGTTCTGGACGATACATAACATCGACGGTGACACTTGTATCACAACAGTTTAAATACAAGAGTTGCTAAAAATTGCTGCTGCTAGAATGGGCTTTTTAAAAGCCGCAGACTTTATAGATAGGACCCTATACTTTCTCCGCTTGTCTATTTGTTCTTTCTATTAAATACACAGCTTTGTTATATATATATATATATGTTTTCTGAAATAAGCTGTTGGATGTCATTTTCAAATATTAGTGGTTGCCTCGATAAAATTGCATTTCTTTTAGACTATTTGTTAGATAGGTATGACAAACATGGAACTCTTTTTAGGTAATTTACCTTGCATTTTACGTTCATAGGTGACAGAAACGCTGTATCGTGAAACTCTTCCCTCAGCTTTTTGGACTCGCTTTTTTAATTTTGGCTATTTGGCTCGCACATTTCTCGCTGTTTCTAAAAGTTACTCACTATATATAGGGCCTTAGATGCTACTGCATTTTTTTTCTGTTTGTGACATCAATGATAGCTGTTGTGTTGACAGGTATATCTGATGCTACGTTATGATTTGTAACACAGGTAATGAAGTAAAGTAGTTGTATACACTTACAAAGTCTTTCCAGGTAAAACAGGCTAGAAGGCCTGAAGTCATGCAATTACAGTCAACAGATAATTTGAAAGTCATGAAAAATTGAGAAGAGAGCGAAATAAAAAAAGAAGTGGGGGGAAAAAAAAAAAAAGGAGTTGAAAGCAGTCTAAGAAAAGCCTGAGGCATCTGAAGACAGTCATTACCGATGCAAGACAAGGGACATACTAAAGATAGGTAATGTCAAGTGGGAACTATAACGAGCCAGAGTTAAAGCATGGCCGCCTGCCTCCTAACAGCCAAATAAACTACTGCAGACCTGCTTAAGCTTTTTATTTTGCTTGTGGTTATCTTTGGCAGGGACATAAGATTCCTCGTCGATACACACTTGATAAAGTACGGGATTGTCTGCCAAAATTCTGGAAGCAACGTCAATAATACTAAATGGTTCTTGTGGGAAATGAGAAGAAAAAGATAGGGTGAAGGGAAAATCCCCAATGCGTCACGGTTTATTAATAACCACAGGTATTTCTTAGATCTGGAACTATCAGCACAGGGAGTTAACGCATCCATTGTTAAATGAAGAACTTTTGGATGAAGGAAGAAGAGGAATAATTGTGTTTCTTAATCGTTCATTAGAATATTCCTATTATGTCTCTTGATCCCAAACCCAGCTTAGAAAAAGCTGCTGGCACAAGGAACAATTTACAGACGGATCAGCAGTGGCACGCAGAGAGTTGTGCCTATCTGGTCTGTAGCTGTTTGATTTTAAGTTGCTTTACAGAGCCAAATTTTCAAGTGGGAGCTGATGCAGACAGAAATAAAGTCATGTCTGTAGGCAGTAGCTGTAATGTTTCTTCCCAGTAAGAACCTAACACCCGAGCCAAGGCCCCAGCTCTTACTCTCTGCTTGTAACGGAGTTGCCATCAGATTGCCTTCTATTATCCACAACCGGAGACTCTTAGGGAAAAGACTAGCCTCCCTTGGAACTGATGGACACAGATGGTACTGCTAGCTGTGCGCTGGTTTATTTTTATTTTTTGCTCATGTAACAAATACAGGTCTTTTTCAGTTCATCCAATTGCATAAGAGAAAGGGGAGGAGAAATGGATAGTTCACTTTCAATGACAGTAATTTTTGATTTGTAATTTGTTACCTCAACACAGATTTCAAAACTTTGGAATTAGGTTTATTTAAATGACAATAACAGCGAGACGGGTACTGGGATGAGGCATTGATCTCCTATCCGCATGGTGACTTCATTGCGCATAGAGCTCTTAACATTGCTGATGATTCCTCTTGTGTAGCTACCCATTCTTAATTTTTAAATGAAAACCCACAATCCTTCCACTTTAACCAGCAAAGGCTCTTTCACTCCCTTCTGTGCAGTAACTGCAATAGAAATTTCTCCTGTGATTTCAGAAGAACATACAATTCACTGAGAACTCAGAAGTTTAGTCTTATGTTTGGCTTCTTGCTCACATATTATTTCTCAGTTTCATTTAAGACTCTACTTTTTCCTTTTTTCCTACTGTCCCAGTCGCTTGGGCAAAATACAGC
Source organism: Elanus axillaris (assembly GCA_026212715.1). Taxonomy (NCBI): domain Eukaryota; kingdom Metazoa; phylum Chordata; class Aves; order Accipitriformes; family Accipitridae; genus Elanus; species Elanus axillaris. The sequence continues at coordinate 2,939,855 of JANZLQ010000013.1, read as the reverse complement.
GCTTATTTGTAAGTTGTTTCACTGTGGCTCCACGAGAGCCTCATGATATACGGAACCGCTAACTGAGCTATAGAAGTTACGATTGGTGGACCTGTTCCTATAAACGCCATACGCTTTCATTTCATTGACAGGATTTTTGAATGCTACAGCAATGGGTGCTGAAGGAGAAAGAAAGAAAGAGTGATCATAACAACACTAATAACAGAAACAAAAATAATTTAACAATGTATGCTTAATGTCTTGGGATCCATCTGTACAAAAAAGGACTAGGGATACAAAAAATTATTATTTTTTCTATTTTTTAAAATATTTATTTAATTACTGTGAATAACCTTTCTATTTTCATAGATGAGCAAACCAAGAAATATAGAACATGGAACTAGAAAAGTGAGTATAACAATATTCATAATAGGCAGGAATCTGAGAGTCTAAATTTCCCTCTTTCATATTTTCCCTACTTCTCAACTGATTAGTTTTAACCTCAGAAGTTATCCCCTGGAGGTTCCTCTCAAAATAAATAGCTAAATAAATAAATAAATATTAGTTCTTCTTAGTTAGATAAACATGAACCTCACATGATTTCAGTGACACTGACTATTTTTCTCCCGCTTCAGCCTGTTTCACATGACAGTAAGACTAAGAAGGGCAGATTTTTGCTTAAACGTCCACATTCCATGGCTTGGATTTATCGCCTCTACCTTCAGGCATTTTATTGAAATATCTTCGATAGCAGCCCGGTTGCTGTGCCCATAGGCAAGGCAGAGAGAAAGGTGTGGGTGACTTTTTTAGGAGCTGACTAATAGTCAAGAAAACTTCTCTTTCTCTGTTGATCCCAAGGGAACTGTAGGTCATCTCCTCCGCTTAGGCATTTGTGTCTGTTTCCAAGGTAAAATGACAGAAACACTAAAAAGCCACTAAACTGAGACATTATTTTTAGAGCTATTGCTCATGGCCTGAAGAGGTGGGTGGAAAGAGAAAGAAGCCGGCAGGTTTCCAAGTTTTTAGGGCCACTAATCTACATATTTCTTGGAAGGGACCCTCCTACGGCATTTAAACTTCTTGCTTTCCAGGTCAGACCTATAAAACACCAACCCCCCCCCCCCCAGTAAATTAAAAATTATGTGTGTGTTATAGTCAGTGGGAAAGCCAGCTCCGCATTGCTCTTTTAATTCTTGTTGGCTTTGACAAGGCCAGTAAAGATGGCTTTGACTGTGTTAAATCGACAAAAGGGTAAACCTGCTATTCTTCCAGCAGCAGAATGTAATTCAGAATGTAGCTTCTGTATATAAAGAACAGGCTTGCATTTTTAAAAAGTATCTGTAGTGAGTTATGCTACTTAAACAATTCTGGGCTGCTGTAGGCAGCCTACTGCTGATAGTGCTTAACTAAAGTCAACAAAAAGAACTGTCTTACTGATACTGTTAGTTGAAATATTAATTTCAGCTGTAAAAATAATAAGTTCTTTAATAAAGTAGCTCTGTTCTCTATCAAAGTTTGCAGATGTCTGTTCTGCCCAAACTGGAGTATGCAGATATAAGCAAACATTACAATGAAGATGAAAACAAAATTAAAAAGGAGAGAACATTTGAAATGTCACGGTTTCTATGTTTTAAATAGTATTGTTTAAACTAATATTCCTTTTGAATATATTTTTTCTTTCTTTTTTTTTTTTTTCCTATGCCAAACCTTTATTTGCACATATCTGTTCGTAGACTCAAAAAAAAAAGCCAAGCAGATACAAGTGTGACAAAAAGGCTTAAAATGTGAAACTGCGCTGTGCTCGGCTTGGATGATGGAACCAGTGGGCACTAAGTGCTTGGCAGTGAGATGCTGTGCCATTCCCTGTATGTATGCTGATAATCAAAGCATTGTATGGAGTGAATGCCACTTCAGTTTTATAAGCTTTTTATGTGACGTGGCATATCAAATCTGCCAAGCAGAGGGCCATCTGGAAACAGGTCATCAGAATAGATTCTGACACCCTCCGACAGACAAGAGTGAAGACAAAGAACAGAATGGGGGAAGGAAAACTACCCCACCCCCAGCACAACCTGGCCGTGTGCCAATAGAGATTAAGTAAACCAAATCCAGTTCCTTTCTGTATACTGAAATTTACTCAAGTGAATTTAAAAAAAAAAAAATCATTTTAAAATGTACTCTCTTATGGAAAAGCTGGGGTTTGTTTTCTTTTTTCTTTCAGTTACAAAAGCAGAAATCTTTCTGGGCATACCAGAAGTGTTATCCTTTTTTCCCCTTCTTTTTCTCCACCTAGGGAATAGAAATGTTTTTTTAAAAGCTTCACAGCCTGGTGTTCAACACACATTGTAGAAACACTCACAGACAGATTTTTTATAAGCGTTCTGAAGCCATTAGGCTGCTGTAGTTCAGCTGAGAAGATACTACACGATCATAAATCACGGCAAAAGTAAACTTCTGCTCCAAGCGTCGTCCGGTTATTAAAATACCACAGCCCCTGATTGTTTGACCCAAATGAAGACCTATGAAAAGTGGTTATTTTCACTTGATTGTTGGGTTCTTAAGAAAAATTTATCATTTCTATAGACGTTCTTATCAGAAGGGGATTATAGATGAAAAATCTTGATGCCAGAACTGAAGGGTTAAAATACCCCTTCAGCTGTAAGTCTTTGAGGACCGAAAACATGCTTTGTGCTTTGCACAACCGAGAAACAAACACAGACCCTCACTGAAGACAGTCACAGTCTAAAAACATGAACAAAACAAACCACAGAGTGAGCTGATGATACACCACAGTTCTCCAAATAAATCATTTGAAGAACACATTTACACCGGCTCTGTGTTGAACTGAAATCACTCAGGTGGACATGACTGTAGTTCCACTCTCTAGATTCGGTCTCGGGGACTATTATAAATCTCATTCTCTCGCGCTTGCTTGCTTTTTTGTTTGTTTGTTTGTTTTCTTCTTGTGTATTTTTTGAACACTGCTTGGAAAACAAGCATTTCCAGGCTCTAGAGAGGCTTGAGTGAGTTACAAGGTAGACTTAGAGTGGAGAGGTTGTCGGAGAGCGGCAAGAGAAGAAGTAAGGATTGCTGATTAGCCTAGCCATGAAGGGAAATGGGTATTCCTAATTCTCTGAAGTTGGTTATTGCAGAGGGGAAAAGATCTAGACACGTTTCTTTTTTCTTTTTCTTTTTTTTTTTTTTCTTAAATAAAACAGCTGGTATATTAAAAGGAAAATGATACCCCTAGGAAATCCAAGACCTCCTTCTCCTAATGCAGTTCAGGTTTGTTCCTGAAGCTGCTGGTGCTGCTGTGATTTATGTGGATGCACTAGAACGACAGAGTAGTGAGAGTGCATCAGTTATGTCATATGCTGGTAACTCCAGGGATGTTTTCCCTCAGCTAATAACATACTGGCTGTATTTGATTGTTTTCCTTTTTTATACTTGGTTGGATGTTGTAACTAATTATCTAAATTTTTCGATGCAATAACTAAACTCCTCATTTATAATGATGACTAAGAAGAGGAGGAAGAGGAAATTTGTACTTCGGTTCTTTTACGCAGCCAGACTCTAAAGGCCAAATGTCAGAATAATTATATAAAGTATTGAGGTGAAAATTCCAGGGGAAACAACTTCTTCAGGCATCTCCCTCAAGTAGTCCTGGAGAAGTACTAGTTGGAAGTACAAAAGAAGCAGCACAAGTTTAGAGCGTGCACCAGTGCTGCAGAGCTCCTTGGGAAGGGTAAGAAGACAGGACCTCCTCTACAGAGGCAGAGCAGAAGACATCGAAATGAACATGGATTCTGACAAGAGCAAGCACTGTTCCCAAATAATTAACAGATCTCTTCCTTTCTTTGTCCCTTTAACCTAACCGGGTCCAACAGAGCTGTTAGAGCAGTTTATTGGGATGTGAGAGAGAGACTGAGATTCTCTCTCTGGGTTAATTAATTATTGGTTAATCCAGGGTGATCCAAATGATCTCTAAAGGGCCATTTACCAGTTTGTTGATGAGTTTCTCTTTCTAAAATTAATTCTTGATAAGTATTTAATTGCTATATTTCCATAAAGGGGCAAGAGTTAGTAAATTGACCTTTTCCAAACGGGGAACAAGGGGAAAGGAGGCGAAAATTGAAGTGGGGTTCTTTTATTTTACTTATCCCATCCCCCTCTATAGAAGCAAAGATTAATGGATGACATGCTGCTATTTTCTACTTCCAAATACAGAAATATAGAATTTAATCTTTTTGTTGCCATGACACCGACCAAAAAAATGGGTCAGATGTGGTGTTAAGGAAAGATTTTAACTGGTTTTTGATATAGCTATATGACCTCTTCTGCAATGTTTATACATATTAGTATATCTATACTATGTACATGTAGAGATCTATATATTTATATTGCATATATTTGTTGATACAGAGGACAAATTTAATCCCCTCTTTTAGAGATGGAGAACCGAAACACGAAGAAAATAAATACCTCCTCTGGGGTGAGAAGGGGAGGTGTTACTGCAGCATATCCTACCATGGTCTAGATGCTCAGCAACCCATCTAGGGTTCAGCATGAGAGATCCCCATTCCATACTGAATGTAATTTTGGCATATGCGGTAAAGAAAATGGTTACCAGAATATTAGTGCTATGTTCCCTAAAGAGCAAATAGCATGCAAGAGACAAGATAAGATTAGGCCAAGTGGCTTGGACAGGAGGAGGTAGAGTTGCACATTGGAAATCAAGCAAAGGCATCTTTAAATTATAGATTGTATGAAGGAGAAGTCAGTGAATGGATTTTAAAAGCATGCTGACTTATTTCGACTGATTTATGTAGGAAGATTTCTCCCAGATACAGATAATACAGAATCCCAGCATACAGATAATATACCATAGGTTTGAAGAAAGACAGAGAGGAGACAGGTTCATCTGCAGCAGATCTGGAGCCTAATAAGAGCCTAAACAAATCAAAGCAGGGCAGAGGAAAAGGAAGAGTGACCTCTTAGACAAACTATGCGTGCAAAAAGGGAGGAGAGAGAGGAAAAACTGGATTTAGACCGATCAGCTGAAAGACTCTTCTTGACAGCACAGAGAAGGTGCCGTGCTGTCCAGTTTACTAGTGAAAAAAAGTCTGACGTATATTTATTTTGGGCTGTACTACTTTTGACTACGAGAGCTGAGAAAGGAAATGTCTAAGAAATACGTGGCTTTGGTTAAAAGTAATGCAATGAATAGGGAAATAATCGTAAAGTTGGAAGGCAGGTGTAAAAGGGTGCAAAAAGAGAACAAGGTGAAGAAAAAAGTGCTGGTGAGGAAGACAATTGCCCTAATGTCTGGTTTGTGAAGTGCTCTTTGGAAGTGTGTAGTTTCTCCTGCACACACGTAGTAAATAAGCTTATGAAGAAATTCCAATAGCTTTGTTTAAATTGCTGTCATCGAATAACGTGCTATAACATACAGCAGGTAGAAAAAAGTGCTGAAAACTTGGCTAAAGTAATATTGTGTTGAGGAGTAAAGGCAGATATTGCTAGGCGCTTCTAGACCATTTATTCGGTGGTGGAGGAAGCAGGGAAGGCATGGACTCCACCTTAACTAAAACCAGTCCACTGCTAAGCTTTTGTTGGTACAGATTTTTCATCTATCTGCTGATATAATATAAAAGAAGCTTTAAATGAACTGGTTAGCTTGCTCCTTTTTTTGTGGGGCTTCTTCCTAAAAAGCTCTCTAGAATATTTTATTCCTCCCTAGAAATGAACTTTTTAACTTGTATAGGGAGCAGTTAAAATTGGAGCGTGAGATGATGCTAAATGGGAATGAAGTGAAAGAAAAGGCATTTTTCACTCTCCACATCATTCAATCTAAACCAGCAAAGGACAAATTGCTAGTGCAAACTTTGCAAAAGGAAACTTCATAATTTCCGATAATAATTCAACAGCGTAATTCCAAATCACCACTTAACACCACCTATTCCCTGCAACTTTTCCTTAGACTGGTTATAAGGGCAACTAGCATCATTAATTCAAGTGTACGTTTCTACTGATAATGGTATTATGGCTTTATGTTTTTCCTTTTAATGTAAATGCATTTTGACAACAGATATACTTTGTCTTCGATGAACAACACTCATGCAAATCATGTATTCACTGCTCAAATTTAATGCTCGAGATTGAAAGATATAAAAAAAACCGTATGCAGCTTTCCTTCCCACATGAAGTGTGTATGTGTGTGGAAAAGAGGGGGAAGGTGGAGAGATTCTGACAAAAGTTAGTAACAAAAGTTGCTGCAGCCTGAAGCTGAAGTAACTAATCTCTTGGTGAGTTATGTGGAGGTTTTATGTTCTGTCTTGCCTAGCAAGTCATAAAAAAATCATACCTTAGCTACTCCAGCCAGCTGCCACATTTATGAGTAAGGACTCATTCTACAAAACTACAGATGGGCAGGTATAGATATACCTATTTCTGTACAGCAGACAGTAAACATTTATTCACAGCTGGCAGGTCAACTCAAATTACCTGCAAAAAAGTTCACTTCAGCCATTTATTTGGGTGGAAGAAACAGAAAAAAAACCTACAAAGAAACAGTATATGATATTGAGGGAAAATGAAAAGTGGTAAGACAAAAAGTTTTAGTGGATTATGCCCTAGTCAGGCCTTATCCTGAAAGGTGTTTGGTCAGTTAATTGACTGATATTTGGTTTACATTTTACATGCCAATTAAATTAATTCAAGTAATGCACATATAGTTGTGTAGATATTCAGCTATAAATACATTAAACTAGTTTGGAATCCATACAGGCATAGTAAAGAAAAAGAGATAGGAAACTGATTCAGTATTACATCTCCTAATGCATTTAATTTAATTTTGAGTAATTATTAATTAATAGTTTGCAAAATGTTGCAAAATATTATGCCATGCATACAATAAATGCTAAAAGTTATCCCCATGGTTAAGAATCATACATTCATTAGCACTAGAGGCGACTTAAGCAGCAGTGAAGAGCACAAAGCTGTCAGAAAATACCTATTTTTGTACATCTTCTGTACGATATCAACATGTAACCAAGAAATGAGGAGGACTGAGTACGCCAGGTAGTCTGATGAGCTGAGTGTTCCTTAAAACGTTTCCTGCTTTTTGTTTCTAGAGGATACTGAGTGCAAAGTGCATTCCTGCTACCGTTTCACCTTATCGTAAGACATTCAGGAGTGAATTTCAGAAGTTAAAACCAGAGCAAGACACCTTGCTTTGCCTGAATGCCTTCAGCCAAATATAAAAAGGGATTTAGATGTTGCTATGCCAGTTTTCACCTAAACTATTAATTAGGGCTCAAGGACTGCTAGCAGAGCTCACAGCCCTCAGCTGGATGCTTGACTTTCCTCCAGACTGAATGCAGTTCTCAGCAACAGTTGCAAGCTGTGTGTTAGGACACTGGAAAGAAAAAAAATCACAGAAGCAGTTAAAAAGGTGAAGGCATCTAAATTTTTTTCTCCTGCATAGGTGCAAAGACAATTGAGTGCCTGTGAAACTGGGTTAGGTCCTGAATATTTGAAATATCCTTGGGCATTTGCATGAAAAGTAACTTACATGTGTGGGCATATACATAAATATGTATATGTACATGTTTAGTAACATAAGTGCTTCTTGATTAGCAGTCGTAACTCCCACTCCAGGGGGATTTAAACTCACAGGTTCAAATTTTCAGGACACCCTAAAAACCACTCTGAGGGCTACTGCTGGAACTGAGAAGGGACACTGACCTCCTGAAGAAGGAACACATTTTCTGTTGAGACAGCGTATTGGGTTTCTGTGGCCAGGTTTTGGTAGCGGGGGGGGGTTAGGGGGGCGGCTTCTGTGAGAAGCTGCTGGAAGCTTCTTCCCCCATGTCCGACAGAGCCCAGGCCAGCCGGCTCCAAGACGGACCTGGCCAAGGCCGAGCCCATCAGCGATGGTGGTAACGCCTCTGGGAGAATGGATTTAAGAAGAGGAAAAACCCCTGTGCAATGGCAACTGCAGCGGGGAGCGAGGAGGGAGAAGACGCGAGAGCCCCAGCCCTGCAGCCCCCGGGTGAGGGCAGGAGGAGGAGGAGGTGCTCCAGGCGCCGGAGCAGAGATTC
>JANZLQ010000013.1:2921615-2931734 GCA_026212715.1 Elanus axillaris | reverse complement strand
GCAGCCCGGGGAAGGGACCCACGCTGGGGCAGGGAAGAGTGCGAGGGGGAAGGAGCCGCAGAGACAAGGTGGGATGAGCTGACCCCAACCCCCATTCCCCGTCCCCCTGCACCGCTGGAGGGGAGGAGGTAAAGAAAACTGGGAATACGTTGAGCCTGGGAAGAAGGGAGGGGTGGGGGGAAGGGGTTTTAAGATTTGTTTTTACTTCTTATCATCCTACTCTGTTTAACTGGCAATAATTTAAATTCATTTCCCCAAGTAGGGTCTGCTTTACTCGTGACAGTAACTGCTGAGCGATCTTCCCGTCCTTACCTTACCCACGAGACTTTTGTCATACAGTGTCTCCCCAGGCCAGCCGAGGGGGGGGGCTGCTAGAGCGGCTCAGTGGGCACCTGGGGGCCAGCCAAGGTCGACCCACAATAGACATGAAGAAGAAGCTTGACAGAGAAACCTAAAAGTTCAGGTATCTAGTTAAAAGGGATAAATGTTTTGTTGTGTGCCAAAGACGTCTTTTATGTATTTTAAGTTAGGCAAATATTAAATAAATAGAGATCGAATCCATAACACAGGCATGAGCCACACTATCTCCTTCTCAAAAAAGTGCTTATACAGCAGAATGGGACTGTTGTTTCCTGTGGCTTGCTCCCCCATTAAACCCATTTCAGAAATTGCTTCTGCTGGCAAGGCAGGAAGACCTGTAGCACAAGGATGAGTGTCCCTACTTTTGAATGAAATGGCGCGTGACTTGCATTTGCTGCTCAAGTCAGTGTTGACGATATATGTTGGCTCCGTTCAGAGCGCGGCTAGTCGATGGGGCCCATGAGGGAACGGAGCAGTAACTATGCCGAAACCGTGAACCTCAAACAGCCCTGTGAAGAAGACGGTTGCCTCCTCTTTTTGTGCGGTAGGTTTTCTGCTGATGCAGAGTTTGACACTTAACAAGAATGGTTCTTAGGAACATCTGACCTGCTCAGTGCCGTGGGACGACTGTAGGGAGCCGTGTTCTGCCCAGGAAACCTGGCTGCTGAGTTTGCATCTTAATTTTTGCATTTGTCTCTTCCGTAGGGAGTCCTAATAAAGAGCTGGTGGCAGCTCTATGCAGAATTCCGTACTGGGTAAAGGATGAATTCTCAGTATACCCCAAGGAGTTTCAGGATGCATTAGATGTCTCAAGTCCGTCATAATTTACTGTTCACAGCCGTGAGCGGACAACCCTCTATCCCTGAGTTCTTCTTAAGGTTACACATTTCCACTCCATTTCCAGTCCATTTATTTAATACTAAGCGTTAAAACATTTCTTTGCAGCCGTGCTAAATATGTGGAAGGGGGCTCAATTCACCGGGTCAATTATTAATATCAAATTCTTCATTCAGTTCTTTGTGATATCTGACCGAACAATTGTCGGGTTTGTTACTGTCTAGGTTTCTGTCCAAGTTTCTGTTCTTGCCTAAGTTTCAGGGGATAATGTCTCTAATACGGCTCTGTACAGCTTCTGCGTAGAGAAAGGAGTTAAAGAGAATTCTGCATGGTATACAAGTTATCCAGCTGGGTGATTTTTCTGTCTGCCCGATCTAATTACCTTTATTACCACCTCCTCTGCAAATAAAGATTTTAGCTTGTCATCTTGTGGATTCAAGAATGCAGGCATTGGGTGGCTGCAAGGAATGCCTCCATTTTGGGGTTTGAAATCCTGAGCCGTGAATTTACTGAGACTCATGCAGAAGTCCACAACAATCTGATTGGGTTTTTTTGGAGTGATTAGCGTGGATTTGCCTCAAACCGCTCCTGATGAGAAAGATGTGGGTGCGTATTTACTTCTCTCTGCCTCTGCCTCTGCCTCTGTGTAGAACAGGATTTTTTTTTCCCTTTTCCCCTGGTGCATTGTATCTCTGCTTGGTGTATCTAATTGATTTTTCTATTTCAGAGGACTGGAGCTTTGCCAGTCTTCTAGGGTCTGCCTGAAGCTTTTTATAGACCTCTCCTTCCTGCTCCCTTTGCTTTCCTTATGAGCCTTTTCCAATTGTCAGCTTTTCTGTACTTAAGTATTTTTTCATTTAATTTTTGTCTTGTTTAAGCAGGAGATGAAAGGAACTACTTCCTTCAGGTTGCTGCCTTGGTAGGCTTTCCCAGATAGGAGGGTGGATCTCTCTGCTTTCTTAGAGTGGCAGATAAAGACCAGATCAAGGCCCTGCTCCGCGGATGTCACAGGGAAGTCACAAGTAATTAAAGAGGGGCTGAAGATGTATTAATGTGTGACAGAAACAACTGAAAAAAACATCTAAAGCAGTTTAGAGTCGTGTCACTGGGATGAGATTACAGGTTTTTACACAGAACCTGGCTTATGCCCTTCGTAAGAACTGGGCAACTTTGAAGACTTGCTAAGATGCATGTGGGGAGGGCTGCGGGGGTTGCTGAGGGTGGGAAGAAAGGGTTCGTGGTGTCTTCCTTCTATAAATCCCTGCCGAGGTTTTCAGAAGGGCTCTGTTCCAACACGTGGAATGTCTCTCTACCTAGCACCACTGCCTGTTTTGATCACTATACTGAGGGAAAACAAAGGTGAAAAAAAAAAAGGAAGACAAAACTCAAAACCTGATTTTCTTCTCCTCCCAGGTATTTCAGGCTGAAACGTGGGTTTACATGCACCCATATTCATCCAGGATTTTCAATAGCTTCATAATCTTAACTGAATTTGTACTCGGGTTTTAACGAGTGTAATAGAATCAACTTACTCCGAGGTTACAGAAGGTGCGAGGGAAGCTTTTCTCCAATTAAATTGCATTATACCTTTATTTGACCTAGACCATGAGTTCAGTACTGATAAGTGAAAACTAAAATAAAGCTGGCATTTTAAACCTTATACACATGCTTAATAATGGGAGTTTAGAGAAATTATACTGTAAAGTTGGATTATTCTTCTTTAAGGTAGATAAGGAAGAAATAAATATGAAGCTAAAATACATGTGCATAAAACCTATGCAGCATACAATGTGATTTAATAGGTTACTGGAAATGAAATGAAGGTATTAACTGGTCAGAAATCAATATTATAGGAAGCTGCAAAAATGAAGGGCTTTTGTATTATTTACAGTAAGGTCGTAGTTCCATGTGCTGTTAAGTTCACTTTGAAATTTATTCAGTCATGGCACCAGGCTATTTGATCAAAGCACTGATGCAAAAGCAAAATGGGCAAAAGCATTCTGCTCAGTCAAAACTGATCTAAAATTTTTGAAAGGCTGACTTGTTCAGCACCCTTTTCGTGATGCACTTATCCTAATTCGTAACTAGAACCTTCTCTGGTATGCAGCAGACTTTTTGCATCATAACTTCTGGGTCCTTTGTCAAAAATGTCATTCTCTAATGTCAGCAAGGTGCTCCTGCCCTCATTTGTGAGAACATCCCTCCGCTGCACATTCACTCACTTAGGTCCAGTTCTTTCTTTCTGTTGCAGGAAGATTTTTCTTCCCTAAGCCGTCTCGATGCTTATTGCTTCAGAGCTCAATGGCCAGACCTATATGTCACTATAACCTAAAGACATAATACCACTGTTGATTTGCCAGTATGAACAGCCAGAATCATCCAGAACAGAAATTGGCCACTTAATGTTTTGTGCACCCTTATGATTCCAGCTAGGCTCAAGTATTAGATCTTCTCATGTGCTGGAAGAAAACAACTTCTTAGAGTTTGAAGGATGGCATAACTATTATGCCACCTCTATAGACTGTTACTAGAATACAGATTTGATAAATCTGGACTACTAGGATGTTGTGTCTGTATTGCAAGAAGAAAAACATCCCTTGTTGGTATGCAGATTGCTGACCCTCCAACCTGAGCCAGGAACCAAGATTTTGAGCAATTATTACCAGGAAGGAAATAAACAAGAAACGTTTTAGGAAAAAAGATTGTAAAATAACTTTATGGGCAATATTTATTCTGTAATTCATTCCATGAAACAAAACGACCAGAAATACTGAATGAAAGAAATAATTCTGACTTCATAAGCCATTAAAAAGAAAAGAAAAAAAAATCTTAATAGTGAAGTACATATGGTTTTATAAGATATTAAAAAACACAAAGAGGTGATTGTCTTCTTCGAGCTAAAACTTGTCTACCCAGCAGATATTAGTTGGGAAGATACAAAAGACTTTTTTAACCCCTGCAGTTGGGAACCTCAACATGAACTTCCATCTGGTTCCAGAAAAAACAGTCCAGAAGGGCTGTGAAGCATCCCGTGCTACAGATCTTCAAAACTTGGCTGGCCAGGGTCCAGAGGGACCCGATCTAACTTTGAGCGGGCCATTGGACTACATGATCTCCAAAAATCCTTCCAAGACCTTCCTTCAGTGATTAGAATATGATTTCAGAGCAGAATCTTACCTGGGCTCTCCTTTGGCTTGGAAAAAAATAAAAATACAAATTGTAACAGTCTGCTGATGATCTTCCCTACTTTATTAGAATGCAGACATCTTGAAAAAAATGCCCACATCCCAGAAACTGAGCAGGATACCCCAACAGAATAGATGGGACCTTGTAGGTGGACCCATTTCTAAATATTTTTGTGTGCACAAAATAAATTCTGATATTTAGATAAGCATGCATTCTCATTTATAGGCCCTTTAAAGTATCCAAGTCATCCACTGGCAAATATGATACATAACCTGTAGATGACCTCAACCGTTCTGGAACCGCGGATGAAGGGTAGGCAGGGGATTGAGGGCACGTAGGTGGCACCAGATAAGATTTGAAGAGCAACTGAATGGCACCTTGAAAACTCTGAGCAGTCCCAAAAGCTGAATTCATCTGAATTCCTTCCCGTGGCTTGCTCCACATGGCTTTTTTATTCTCCAGTATATTTTTCTTGCTGATGAGATGTCCACTACTGTGCGTTAGGCTTGCTGGCTATTCCTGCCTATCCAGTGAATACTTGCAATCACAGAACGGGCAGATTAGGTCCAAGCAAACAGGAAGAAAGCAGAAGTCCTCAGATGCCTCGGTGGAACTAATGCATGCTTGCATTCAGCATAAGAAGAAAAATATACAAGAGCTGATGCAGATGATAGCAGGTGGTAGGAAAACTTGATGTGCTCCTGCAGGGTTTCACTTCAAGCGCCCTCCTTCCCAGACCTCAGTGATTTTTAATTTACTGCACTTTACAGGTATCTGCAAATAGCTCTAAATAAAGTGTTTCTTGAAGTTAAGATCCATTTTTTTGGCAGTGCATTTTTTGGTTTGTTTTTATTTGTAAAAGCTTGCACTTTTTTTTTTGTCCAGCAGATAAATTTCCTTTAGCACGTCTAAGTGAATGAAAGGTTTATGGGGCTGATCTGCTGTGCAGGGAAGAGGTTGTTATGGGCAGGAAAGTAACAAATACAGATCTGCAGAGCTAGGCTAAAAAAGACCTGGGAACAGTCTAGAAAGCAGTCAAAAATCAAGATTTGTACAGCATTTTTTTCCCTTACAAATCAACAAATAGATAGCAATAGTCATAGATCTTGCATGGAATAATCTGCCAGAGCCTTAAGTACAATTTGGCCCTGCTAGTTCTCCCAGGCACAAGAATGAGTGGCAGCAGGCCCTGGTTGAGGCTGTTTCAGAACAAGTTCCTGCTCCCAGCTTTCTGCCATCTGCTCCCCTTTGGTCTGCAGGAACCAGCGGATGAACGGGGCCAACCTCGAGTCTGACAGAGAAAAACCCACCACTTTGTTTTCCGATGCCTGCACACCATTGTGACTGGTGAAGCTGAAGGACAGCTGAAGCAGTAATTGAGGCGGTTTTGGTGGAAGTCAGCGTTCCCAGTCAACGACTTCATTTGCCGCGGCATCATGCGTTAGGGGTGATCACTGCATAGCACAGCGGAGACAACGTAGAAGTGCCTGCACTGATTTTCTACAGGGTTCATGGAAAAGTCAGGACCGGTAATAGTTCTACTGGAAACTTGGGGAAGACAGTAATAGTGAGATAAATTTGAGGATGGGAAATCCCTTTCAATAGGGCAAACATTTGTCTTCGTACATTCTTTGGCTGGGCAAAACTTGTGGAAATAAGAGCATCAGAAACCTGGCACAGCAATTAATGAGAGCAATAAGATGTCACGCTGATCCATAAAGGCTTGAAATATGGCAGGGGAATATCCTTTCTCTTAATGTACAATTGCAAGAGTGTGGTGGGAAGAAGAGGAAAAAACTGAGTTAAGCAGTGATAGGAATCTCTTTGGATTTCTTCTGTCTCTCTACCAAAAAAAGAGGTGTAAGATCGTTGTGGGTAGCACCACCCAAATTATCTCACCAGTTATTACATTGACAGTGACTAACTGACTAGCGGTGAAGTTGGGTGAGGTAGGAATTACAGTTATTGGCTTTCGGAGAACCACGGAAAATGGCATTTTCATGTTTGTCATCTTCTTGCCGGTTAACATATACTTCCAAACCCATCACTTTTCCTATCAAAAAAGAAATAGAGGTAGATTAAAGACTGCTCTCCACGAACACCAGGGGACAAGAAGCAGAGCGGCGGGCAGGGGAACCCCAACAGCCCAGTCAGAGACACAATTCTTCTTACTGGGATTCTCCCAAGCAGACCTCTGAACAGGCCAAAGTCCGTCTGCTTATATCGAAGGTCATTACTCCGATTTTTGCTTGTTCCCTCCTCTCAGAATCCTCCACTCTACTCTCGCATGATCACCGCAGCCTACACCGCCTCTCACCTTCACATCCCGGAGCGGTTTTTCCTCCTTTGTAAGCATGAGGTTCAGCAGCGAGTCTCCCCTTGTCGTCTCCTCTATCACCTCTATTAGGAACTTGTCACCCACGGACACGAGAAACCTGGACTGCTTGTGCCCTGCCGCGTGGTCCTTTGAGGAGGTATTAGGGTGGTCCGAGTCACTCCTGAGGAACGGGGCCTACGAACGTGAGGCTTCTTCCAGTTGTCTGAAGAAGGCCTCATCTTCTTCCTGCCCAGGTTTGCCCTTTAGTCCCAGGCCTCAGCCCTCCGTTGGCTCCCTGCAAAGGTCTGCACGCTGGGGCAGCTCCCCTCCCTGCCCTCCCGGCCTCTCCTTCCCACAGAGCTCCTACGCGTCCGTGGCAGGACGCCATCACGGGAGCTGTGCGACCGCCTCTCCGGGCTGCCAGGAAGCCACACAGCGCTCCCACCTCCCGTTCCTCCCCTTCGCTCCCGCGCTGCCGGCGTTAGTGCACGTGCGCTCCGGAGACCCACCAGTCACCCCCATGTCCCAGAAAAGGCAGAATCCAGATGACCCTACCCTGGCAAAATAACCGTAATGGATTCTGTTTACTCTTGGTTTTGAAGGGAATTTCTCAACTACAGAAGTTTCTTGGGAGGCTTAATTCTAGCTCTCTTTTTCTTCTCTTTTTAGCTCAGCTCAGAATTCATAAGGTAGCAGAACAATCTCTTTAAGGAAAAACTCAGGAAAATGCAGTAACATGTTCAGAGATCAAAGAAAAAATGTTTTATTTTCCCTGAACTAATAAACAAATATGTTTTGTGTGCCAGGCATAATGTAAAATACAGATACTAGAAGGTAAACCCCAAACAAACAGCTGTCTTACTGTCCACTGATAGGCTGAAAGGAGCTGTGAAAGAAGTTCCATTCAAGACTACCTTGAATATTATTAGAAGGAAGAAAGAAGGAGAAATTTATTGACTTTATTTCATTTATTTTAGATACACATATCTTCCATAAGCTGTGCTGTTGGGGTTTTTTATTCTTTTCTTTTCTTACAAAGGATAATAGAAAATCCTCTGTATGAAGAAAGAGGTTCAAGAGCAAGGTGGACAACTACATTTTGATGTCTTTAATTTCCTTTTCCTTGAGCTGAGTTCATAATGCTAAATAAAATTTTGTCACTTTATTCTTCATCTACACTGTATATGAAAAGCTTTTGAAAAAATGGATAGTTTAAAACTTCACTAAGTTCATGTCATTTTTTTCTGGTCAAGAAATAAATCAGCGTTGGTAGACAGTTGATAGCAATATGTCACTAAAATGTAAAAACTTAAAATTCATATCATTTCTAATCAAGAACCATTTTATATGTGGTATATTAGCAATAACACATGGAGCAATAAACTGATAACAACTCCCCCAAAACTCACATGGTATTCATCAAGAAAAAGGTATCTATAATTTAGAATATGTCTGCTTTTGTAAATGAACAGTGAATTTCACGGAGAAGTAGATTTGTCATAATTGACAAGACGTATTTCTCTGTGAAAAGCTAACCAGCGCTCAAATATGCAACAATACTTATATTTTAATGACTGCGTGATGGAGGAGAAGGACCAAAAGTATTACGGGAAAGGGAACCATCCTGGCTTTCAGGATTTTCCGAGGCATATACAAAATTTCATAGACAAAATTTCTACTCATGTCGCAAATGAGCTTTATTTCTTCTTACCTATATAACTTCTTAAACTAGAAAAAAAAAAAAAAGTGTTATAGAGCCCTAGGTCTTATGTCTCACTTATTAAGTAGCCCTGCATGAACAAATTTTCAGTGTCTTCTGAGGAAGAGGTTCTCCAGCAGACCTTACGGCAGTTCCAGCTGTAGTGAATCATCAGGGCAGGTCTTAAAGACTTTGAGGCACTCTTAAAATTCCTTCTATGACAATACTCTCCTGGTTCGGTTTGGTTTGGTTTGGTTTGGCTGCTTGGTTGGTTTTGTGTGGGGTTTTGTAACATTCCCTGTATAGATAACCTGGAGAAAGTACAATGAATGATTTGGGTAATTTATATAAACTCCATTTTCGTCTGTATAGATTGAGTAAAGTGGGTTAAAAAGACAGACTACTCAGTCTAAGAGGACTGAGCGAGCCTTTTTCCCTGTTGAAATCTGAAGAGACAATCATCGTATTCTATTCCACACCATCAAAATATGAATGGAAATTGTCATGCTTCTTATCTCACCTGTGTTTAAAGTTAAGCTTATCCCCACCTCATGATCTCATCAGAAGTCTCTATGCCTGTCAGTTTGAATACAATCTGCTATTAAAGTTTCCCTACTAGTCCCTCATCTGCCATTACATTATATTTAAGTCTCTACAGCTCTCTATTCTTTGCTTTCACAGTAGTGATGTGTTGTAGCTCTTGACTGTATTCGGATTTTCATGTGTATCTGATCTGCAAAGTTATTTTATGCTTTTTCTGATGTAGCTCACATGACTGATTCAAACTTTGTCATCAGCCTCCACAGTCCCATCCTGGTTCACAGTTAAGTTTTTCATAAAATATGTGTTTCTGAATACTGCTAACAGTGAACGGAGAAAAGAATCATTTTCTTCTTCAGCCTCTCAGTGCTTGTCTTTCCAGATATTCTTCCTTCTTTAATATCTGGAATGAACCTAGAGTACTCTAATTACTGGAGTCAATCTGTATTACTTGATTTAATCACGAGAAGAGGCTAAGCTGCATGATGATTTACTTCTGTGCAGCTCCATATAAATCACCTGGTGTCAGAAGACAAGATTTCTCCTACTATTTTTCTCTCTTCCTGTAGATCACAGACTACCTTACAGATCAAGCTATAAGACAGTGCTATTGGATGTTACCTTGATATAGGAAATGGTTACAGTGCCGTAATACCAGACAAAAAAAAGGCAAAGAAAAAAACCCTGAACATTTAACTTTAATTCCCAAACACTAGAAAGCTGTGTTTAGAGAACAGAACTTCAAGATGATGTTTCATACAACAATGGACTGTCACATAAATCAGTTATTGCTTGGAACTTTACACACAAACTTTAGAAAGACAAATTTGTCTTTGTGGTTCTCAGCTATTTCTCAAAAACACTAAAGTTGGCAGAATATGAGATAGAAACCTTACAATACTTACTACATATAGATATAATCTTCCATGGAAAAAGAAATGATTTGTTCAAACTTACTGCTGGTGATAAATGATAAAATGGACTTTAATTAAATTGTTTACAATTTGCACCTAGGCCAATTAGCAATACTATTTATTTATGGGAGAATGGTGGATAATAGAACACTCCTAATTCTGGTAAACTGTGCTGGATTGGGGCAGGGATAGAGTTATTTTTGGTCCCAGGAGCTGGCAGGGGGCTGTGGTTTGGCTTTCTGCCGAGATGCCGCGTTGCTGCCCCA
>JANZLQ010000013.1:2859112-2918562 GCA_026212715.1 Elanus axillaris | reverse complement strand
CAAGGCACCGCTGGGCGGGATGGAGCCCGGCTCTCCTGGAGACGGCCGATACCTGCCTGCCCACGGGAAGGGGGAATTAATTCCTTATTTTTCTTTGCTTTTGCCTTCTCTGTTAAACTGCCTTTATCTCATCCCATGAGTTTTGTCACTTTTACCCTTGGGATTCTCTCCTCATCCCAGCGGGAGGGAGGGAGCGAGCGGCTGCGTGGGGCTGCGCTGCCGGCTGGGGTTAAATCACGACACGTGCTAGTTGAAAAAATGAAAAAATATACCTTTGAGAACTGGAAGCTGGATATTTGCAGTGCTGTTTCGCAAGAAATCACTTAAAGCCTTGCTCCTGCCTTCTTCACAGAGCGGACGGCAGACCCGATGTGGGCTACCTGTGAAATCTGGCAGCGCAGTCTGTGAGATGGGTTAAAAGTGGAGGAGTAAAATTTTCCTTTCCTGGAATAGCCTCTACATTTAGCCACATCTTATTGTTAAGGTAAATTTAAATGGTCTGGAGCTTGTTCTCTCGCTGAAAGATATAACAGCCATTTTTAAGAATGTCAAAAGGTTATTTGACAGTCCTAAATAGACTTTGTGGATTCGCTTAGGTTTTGTTTTTCTTTTTTATTCCAGAAAGGTACTTTGCAGTCAGAAAAGCAGATGTCACACTAAACGGTACACCGAATAGTTCTACCAAATTTTGCAGTTACGTTGCATGACTGCCTGGACCCTATAGGCCTTTCACGTCTAGTGGGCTTTTTTCAAGAAAATGAGTTTTATTTGGTGGCTTTAGAGTTAGAAAGATCTCAGCTACATGAGTTTTACACTTTCTATGAAGAAACATAAAAAAGAGTGTACCAGAAATGTAAGAGTTTAGTGAGAAGATTTACCTATTGCAACTCTGTTGGTGAATTACCTGGTGCCTTTTCAGATTTTGTGGGAAAGTCTTTATTTTAAAGTTGTACAGAAGACAATGTGCTAGCTTATCCAGAGAAATATACTGGAAATTGTGTCAAACTTTGTTCTGGAAAGATAAAACCAATGTAAATCTAACTAAACTTTATTTAGAGTCCTTCTCACAGGCAGAAGTTAACTTTCCCTAAGGATATAATTATTTTTTTTTTCCTTTCTTTGTTAGTTCTAATACACAAAGATATGGATTGCTTGTTTGCATGAGCTGAAGGAAGCAAAATGGATTTCAGTTCAGCCAACTAGCAAGCCATAACCTAAGAAAAAGAATGCAGAACATGACTGGAGAACGTGTAGTACCTGACTGTGCACTTACAGCTTTACCAGTGAGTTATAGACTCTGCAAAGAACTTGGCAGTCTTTGAAGCTTTCCTCTAAACATACACACCTTGCTCAGCCTTATAGCCAAGACCAGTCGTTTTGTCCTTATGGAAGCTATTAGTTGCAGTAAGAAATTAAAATTATTTCTCTGAGATGGTTTCTGTCCAGGACTAGTGCGGAAAATGTATGTAGTATGTTGATAAATTGAAGCAGGTTTAGTTATGGCCATCAGATCACTGAGAAATTAGAAAATATGCTTTGTGATAAAAGGTCTTAAGGATCTTAACCTATGCAGTTTATAAAAGAGAAAATGTGTTGATCATCCTGTTAGTGTCTTTATTTGCCACAAACCTCTTACAAGGAAGGTTTCCGAGGCGTACACCCAGCAGGCCAAGCCTGTACAGTGAGTTTTCCTGGAAGTTATACTGAAAGAAGGTATAATATAATATGCATAAATATGACTAAAAGACAAAAAGGATTAAGAAAAAAAAATTTGAATTTTTAAATTTTAAACAGGGACAGGTAGGAAACAGAGAAGGTCTGTAAACAGCTCTTCTGCACCCTTGCAGGTTATTTTCTCCACCAAATAAGGAGCCTTCTGGGCTTCAGAAAAGTGTCTGCAGCTCCCTCTGGTTCTTCCCAAACAAATTAGCCGGGCGCTAGCGGCTTCCTTCGGAGTCTCTCGGGCTTCACGTGAGCCAGAGGTTCAGCTTCTTGCTGGGATTCCCTCTCTAGTGACCTCTGAAGCGCAGGGCCGCCTGGAAGCGTTTCCCTGCTCAGCAGGCTCCGTCACTCCCTGGGGACCAGGCACAAGCCGCCGTCCCTCGGATTGTCAGCGGCGTGACAGAAGTGACACGACACCGGCCGGAGAAGCCAAACCGTCCGTCGCAGCAAGACCCAGGATTTGCCAGTAGGAAGTAGATAACCTCAGACTAAAACCAGAGTCATAATTTAAACGATGAGTACGGCAGACGGGTAAATAGCTGGCCACAGAATAGTCTTCATATTTCTAAATTTCTAAATCGAGTTCTGGGATTCTTTTATATCGTTCAAAGAAAAGAACGACTTTGCGTTCTTTGACCTGTGTTATGCAGAACTGGAGAACGTCACATCGTCTAAATATCAAACTATTTAAAATGTCAAAGATTACGATAGATTTTTTTATTTATACTTTCTGATGTTTTGCTATTGTCTTCAGTGCTTGCAAACAGTGGCAAAATCTTAAAATTCCCACTGTAAACACTTCTGCATTTTCTGTAACCATTTACAAAAGTCCATTCTGAAAGCTACAGACCACTGTGCTTATTACTATTCTAACACTTACTCTGAAATGGTGAGGTATTTGAGAAGGCAGCTATAAAATACATGAATAATGAATCTTCAGTTTAACTTGCAGTACCTATGAAGGGAGGAGACATAAAAAAAATTTTAATTTCTTGAGAGCAAACTTTTATATTATGCTACAGACACAAATTGTTCCCATGCAACCTTGTAACGCTAAGTTATTAGTTTTTGATGTACATGAGAACATAATAACCATCATTTTTCCTTATTACAAATCTATGTAAACCTCTGTGGTTGACATATGTTTCTGATTAAAAACTCCCCCCTAAAATATTTAATGTTTCATAACATGTTTGATTCCATTTAAGACAGGACTGCACCACATTTTCTTATATGAACCAGGCTTCCTGATTACTAAAAGAATGTGGGTTTTTTTCCTTATTTGAAGATAATTTGCTCTAATTGTTATTCATTACCCTGCTGTTTCGGTAACGAAAATCACAGAACAATAATCTACAAAGTTTAAATAAGTTTTGTGATAAAATTTGGAGGCATTTTCTTCAGCTGCTAAGCGCTTCACAAGCAGTGAAATCCCTGTTTCTTATTTACAGAAACATTCACATAGTAGGAGTGCAAATGCTTTGTGGACTTCCTAATCATGAGACCAACATATGCCATTTTAATGAAACTCCTTGTCAATGAGGTCAGATACTGAAAGAAAAAGAGAAATAACCGATGGGGTATAACTCTATTTTTGCTTTAGGATTCCTGCTGCAACTTTAAGCAAATGAAAAAAAAAAAGATATGAATATCATTAGCAACTCTATGAATTTTTTAATAAAGTATCTTAATAACAAATGTCTATTTCAGAGAGACTTTTTCCCCCCAAAGCCTGTGCTATCAGAATTCCTTTTCTTATTTTCTGTATTTTCCATATATTTTTGTGCTTTTACTTCACAGTATTATCAAAATGCTTGAAAATTTTATATTTAGCAGATCTTGGTGTTCACTAGCACCACTAGTGTGTTCACCAACACAAAATTTTCATTTGAAAAAAGAGGAGCGAAATGAAAAACTCTGATTCAAAATCTGTGACATCACCGCCATTTGATATTATCATTTCTCACAGGACATGGTGTCTTTTTTTTGGTCCTTTAGGTGATGAAACACAAACAAGGTTGATCTTTCCTGCTTTGCAGCTCCTGTTTATATGAGCAGAATGTAGAACGGTTTTTCTAGGACCAGCTTTCAAACAGGTACACTTGTTTTCTTGCTAGTGCTCAGTGTCTCCTAGGAGATAGATCACATTGTCAAGGGTATGCAAAACTAAAAATCAAGACAGAAGTTATTAACTGGCTGAGGTTATTCTTAATGTCTACCTTCCCCTCAAGCAAAGCAGGGAATCTGAATCCTAAGAGCAAGAACGCAGACATGGAAAGGAAAGAAAAAATTAATTCATCCGTCTGTTTTGCATCTAACTGAATGAAAGAATACCAGGAGAGAAGGAAATTCAAGTAGAAGAAGGGAGGGAAAAAAAAGAAAAAAACCCCAAAACTTCATAAAATGAAAGCAATTGATCAGTACGGAGAGTATTTTCCAAATCACAAATGGCACCATGAGTTAAGAAAGCCGCACCACGAGGTAGCACGGCTGAAAGAGCAGGATTTCCCAGACCTCAGGATGCTTCGGGGGCTGTGGGGCTGTCCCACAGCACCAGACACCTGCACTCGTGTCTCCCTGGGCTGGAGGATTCTCAGGGTGGCTTGTCAAAAGCCGCAGGACCTGGAAGACGCTCGGGGGGGAGGAGACGACGGAACTGTGGCTCTCAAGGCCTGGCATCCCAAGGAAGCTGCCCAGAAAACACGGAGGAAAGCTGGGTAGTTTGTTTACAGCTGTTGCTTTTACAGAGGTTAATGGACTCCAGAGCATTCTCACAACACATTTCGGTTTGACAAATCAATATTTTCCAGTGAAAAATTGCTCCATTTGGGGAATTCCTGCCTAGGATTATTTAGGCTGGTTTTCAAGAAAAACAGACACTTTAAATATTAGCTGCTCCACTCGCTTTTTGATATAAAAAATTTTGAAGCGCCTCAGGAATAAAAAAAAGCAGTTGCCAACTGTAGTGATGCATTATTATTACATTTTTGAGAAGGTTTATACAAAGAAGTATGATTTCTCTCCTTTCGGCACTGAAATAATTTCCCCCTCAATATATTAGCCCACTGGAAGAATGCTGTTTTGTAAAACGCGGTGGTTTTCCTCTCGCGTTGGCATTGCACCCTTTTTTTCTCTCTCACGCACTCACACACACAAAAAAGCCACGTGCACATACATCCACATGCACGCTCCCGCCTGCTCTTCCAGAGGCTTGAATGACAGCCAGCCTTGTTCCAAACCCCACCATTTTAGAAGAACGCTACACTTTCTTTTTCCCCACAGCACTAAATGACTCAAAAAGGGCCTGCTTCAACATAGCTGTCATTGGACTGCCTTGCATTTCTGCCCACTTGCCTCGTTTGCAAAGGGGAGGGTGACGAGAAATCAGGAAGGACGAGTGGGTGGCGGCGGTTGGTTTCTATTTGGAGGAAAGTATTTGGAAAACTGTAGCGTTCTTTTATCTGTCAATGCTATAACAGAGTCTGACATGCCTAGCAGTAGGCAGAAGCAGCTGTCAGTAGTAGTGTAATTTATTAGTATCTCTTTCTGAATAAGAGGGCTGACAGTCTAACATGGGAGCAAAGGGGAAATCTGCCCAGTCATCGGCTTGCTCCTCGGGCTCACCCCGCCGATAGCCCGGCTGCGGAGTCTACGCAGCGTTAAATAGCTATTGATTAATTCAGCGGCACGGTCCGCCGACCGCGTTGTCAGTGATAAGGGAAACGGCTGAGGCATCGCTTCCTCTTGTAGCTGCGAGAGAGAGTCCCACGCCCAACACTCGGACTTCCAAAATCCTCACCAGGAATAGCCAGAGCTGTCTGCAAACAAGATGGCCTGGAAGAAGACTTTTTGGTGGTTTTTTTTTTGTACGTGTTGTAAAGAAAAAGCAGACTGACAATGAAAAAAGAAAGAGGGGTGATGGATAAAGAAAGCAATTTAAAAACCACACAGGCAGTAATTATTACCTAATAATTATACAGTAAGAAAATCGATTTGACTGATGACATTGTGCTGCTGTTGTTTAAGATCTAGAGTGAGTATCGTCCAAAAAAAAAACCCAAGAGGAAATCAATTGTCCGTGCTTATTAGGTAAATATCAGAAGGTGGTAGCGAACAGAAAACTCCCGCGTTTTTAGTTCTTAGTCCTACTTCGGGAAGTGTCAGAAGGAAGGTGACTGAAGAGCACTGCTCCCAGTGCTCCGCGCGTGGGCTCCAAGCCAACACGGACTTGTGGTAGCCGCTAAATCCCGTTTAAAGAGACACCACTTCTCATCACTATTAAAAAGCCAACGTTTCCTCACGTTCCTTCCTGCAATATGCAAGTTTTCTTTGTGGCTGGGTTCCTGAGGGGAGTTTTTTGGAAGGAGGGTTGGGTTTTTTTTTTGCCCCACCGTAGCAGTTCATGAACAAAAAATAATTATAGTAACTCCATGGTAACAGTTGGTAAATAATAACGTCTTAATGGGGAATCTTGAATGTGTTATACTGGGGGACAATCAACGTACAACAGACCAAGCAATCTTCAGGAATTTATGCCTCCAAGTATCATGAACATGATTGCAGGCAAGAGCTGCTTCAGTACTTCAGGTTCATTATCTCAAAGAGCTTATTGTGAGCCTTTTGAAAGTCTTTGCCGTGCAACAGGGAAAGAGAAACTGAATTAACAACTGCCTCGACTTGATAATGAACCAAAGAACAATTCCTAATTCAATCTATTGTTAATTGATACTGTGCTATTAATGTTGGAGGAAAAGGTAGCAGCGATTTAGGGGAAGGTCTAAGCGGTAATGGTTTCGTTCAGATTCTCTGTGGCCCTACAAAAAGAGGGAAGCCTTATGCTGAAGGTTTTTTGTACAATTTTCTCCTTTTAATCTCTGCTGGTGGAAAATACCCATCTTTAAGAAGAACTGCACGAATCAAGATTTTATGCAGCTAAAATTTCGGTGAAATGCACGGAAAGATTTTGCTGATTCTGAAAGATGGGTAGGTTCAAGTTGCGGTTGCTGGACTTTCAGAAATAGGCATCTATATTAACATTCCTGCCCTGGACCCAGTCTTCGCCTCTACCCTCTCCCAGGGACAGAAAAACTAAAGGTACTCTTTAGTAATCTTACCAATTAAATACAGGAAGAAAACTCATTATGATTTAATTTTAATAATAATTTTAATAATTTTCATCGGAAGATTGGATTTATTTTTCAAACAAACAAAAAAAAGTGAGCAATTTTAAAGCCTCAGCTTCACAGCTATGTAAACCTTGGAGATTACATTAAAATCTCCTGGGAACATGTTATTCCATAACTAGTAATTTTAGTTTCTTACAACTTTCTTTGAAGTAGTTTGTACCGGTGACCCGTCGACAGAGTGTTTGTCGCTGAGCCTGTGACCTGATCTATTCTCTCAGTTCCTGTATTGCTAGAGCTACTTATTTTTCGGGTGAATGTTAATTGTTTTGTTGCACTGGGAATGCTGCACAACTTTTTTCATACGCTACATGTGGGAGAAAAGACCTTTCTGTACCTGACTCGGAGCTGGCAAGTGGTCCTTGGTGGTGGTGGGGGGTCTCCTGAGGTCTTTAATGGCAGTCTTGTCTCCCAATGGGTAGATTATAGCTCATCCTATGGAAATGCTAAATAATCCGAAATGCATACTCTTAAAGACATACAACTTTGTTCTCCATATGTACCATATTCAGAAATTCTAAATCAGTCTTTGGGATGGAAGCAAAACTTTTATTCTAGGGACCTTGTAGGCTTTGCAGAGACAGATTTGGTGCCATTACCAATTTTTCAGACGTATAGGCATTTCTGAAGCCGAAATGTGACGCAGAGTGTATCAGCCTCATTGAGAAGCGACAGTCTGTGTAAAAGTGCCCTCTTGTACAAAAATATTTTCTGCAGCTAATAAGAATATTCAGGTTTTATTTCAGCCTCCCCCAAACTTTTAGGCAATTCATTTGTAGTCTCAGTTTTGTGATCACATCTTAATTCTGGTGTGTGCTTTTATCTCTAAACTACTGAAAAGCAAATGTAAGAAACAATATAATAAAGAACCACAGTAGAAATACAGCCTTAGCTTTATAGTATAAGGAGAAAAGAACATTTGGTTCTGAAAACTTTCAGAAGCAATTTTCTCAAGGATTTCACTGTAAAATAAGAAAAAAAATCTGTATTCCAGAACCATGAAAGCTTGAATGGAATCCCCAAAACTACTCAAAGATAGAATGTTCAATTAATTTCTTACACTTATTAGGAAAAAAATATATAGCAGGCAAAAGGAATGGTGATTATATGCCAACTATCTATCCTAAATCCAGAGCATGTCAGACACGGAAAAAGAGCTTTTTTTTTTCTTAACTGTGCTATTTAGGGACTGTAACAAATGGGTCACGGTCCCCTCATCGCAGTTAATGTTGGGTTATGCGAGAAAAGCCTTGTCTCCACACTCATGAAGGAGAACCAGGTCCCAGTGGGGAGCAGGGGCATCCCAGTATCCCAGTCAGAGATACGAACCCCTGCCCTGGATGCCCAGGACAATCCGTGGGGAGGCTCAGCCCCGGGGGACACCAGGTCGGGAGCACCAGGGAACGTCAGACTGGGGTATCCAGTGAGCAGGATAAAAGACATGGCAGGCAGGTGTTGGAGGTGCCCTAATTCTGGGCTGGGTGCTGGAGAGACCAGGAATTCTGCTTGTTGCCTACCGGAGGGACCAGGAGGTCCAAAGGACGGACTGGGGAGTCCCTGGGGTTCAGCTCCTGGTGCGGCCGTAGGTGTGGACCAGCTACCGGAGAGACCCGTCTACATGTGTCCACGCAACTGGGAGACGAGGACACCCAGGGACCAGCTCCTGGGTCTCTGAGGCCAGTTACCAGAGGCATCCACGTTATATATATCTATATATATATGTATATATATTCTGCTAATGAGCTTTTATGCTGGTTCAGGGGAAGAGCGCGGGGCTGTTGGTGCTGTCTGCGTTTGAGCGACTGCTGTGTTTTCTGTCTGTGTTGATCTGTGCAGCCAACCGTGTGTATGCGTAGTGTGTGTGCATGTATACGTGTGCCCGTTGGGAACAGACACCCCGCTTCACTCCCAGCTGGACCTGGGGACACGGAGCCGCGGCAGCCGTGCCTCTGTGGGAGTACCGGATTCAGCAGCTTCTGACAGTTAAGACCCATGGGACAAATGTACAATTTAAACGTCATTACCTTCCTTCCAAGAAAAACCAGAAGAATTTCTCGTAAATTGGTTTTATGTGGATGCTGAGAAATCTTTGCTTAACCAGAAAATCTCTTTTGTAAATAATGACTTCAGGGACCTTCAGGCAATTTATAGCTGGCTGAAATGCACATACAAACAGGAAGAGGGCTTTTGGATTTAAGGCAAGATGTTAAATCTCCAGGGGCCCAGTCCATAAAGGTATTTAGTAGTTAAGTTTTCCTTAGGGGGGTCAATGTAGACATCAGTTATTGGGTTAGACAGAGTGCACGTGTCCTATCATTGATCAGACTAAGGCTCCTTAGGGTGAGAGGGTATTTCTCTTGGGAAGACTCATTTTTGAAGACAGCATTCAAACAATCAGCTAAAATGAGGCCTCATGGCAGCAATGTCTATTTACTGTCCATTTTAATTTCTCAGAGCTTTGTATGGAGCTTGAGATCAGCAGCTATTTGAGCTGAGTTACAACAACTTGTCTCTGTAAGAGGGTGCACACCTATTTGATCCATTTTCTGTCATCCTCATGATAATGAACTCTCTCCGGGCAAACACAGTCTTCCTGGCGAGGTCTCCTTGTGCAGTTCAAGAATCCATGTGCATACAGACTTCTTTTTCGTATATCCTTTCTGTTGTTTCCCTCTCCAGTGTAAATAATTCAGACCTAAACTGCTTGTTGTATAGAACAAAAATTTAAGTGAAAGCTTCAAGTTGTCTGAGATGCTTAGGTGCTCCAGGGATTTTTTAATCCTCATCTGATCCCTTTGAGATACAGGCAAATAACCTACATCCCAAGTACAATGCACCATCATTCCCAAATGTATCCATTATTTTATGAGCTTACACCGAGTGTGACAATTTCAGTGCATATAAAAAAAGTCATGATTGAATGGCCCTTGAGACCCACCCTACATTTTCCTTTCATGAAATTATTGCAATGAGAATACACAGCTATATTCTCTTCAGACTTTACAAAAAAAAGGATTTTTTTTAAAGATGATTTCTACAACAGCAAGTCTCTGCACTGCTTTATTAGCTCTCTAGCACACTTTTATCAGCTTCCTCCTGAGAGCAACTCTATTACCATTTCTCTTTGGAGAAGTACAACCTTTCCTCATAATCCTAAGGTCACATAGCTCAGTTGAGTGCTTAGCTTTTAGGTGGTGTCTCTTTGAGCTGAGCCTACACCTCGGCTATGAAATAACCTTATCCTTAGTGACTGGCTGATTTGAAAGGGCTTCCCCTTCCGATCAGTTCTGCGTATGACCCATAAATGTAGGGAAGCTTGTAAACTTCTTCACATACTTACCCGCAGATAAGGGGTAATATGTTTCAGTAGGACAAGACCAGAGATTTTCAAAGGGAAAGGAAAAGCTACATATCTGTCGGGGTGAGCATCTCCAAGTGATGCCCCTTGCACTCCTCATCCCTGGCTGCCAAATCCCCCGGGGGTGGGATATATTTGCTGCTCCCCATTCCTTCCACCCTTCCTCGCGGTGGATGTGGTTACACTGGGCTGTTGGGTTTTATCGCCTGTTTTCATAGGTTGTTGCTGTCTTTTTTTTTTTTTAGATGGAGAATTTATGCAGTCTCCTGGCTGTCTATCACTTTTAGGTCAGGCGTATTTCTCCCTTGTTGCTTTTGACGAGGTAACGTTTACTGTTCTGTAGCTATTACTGTCAATACTCTAAACTGAAGATGTCATTCCGATAGGGGACAAAGAAGGAAAGAGAGGGAATTCCTAAAGTTTTAAACCCTGGGAGATCTACCATGGAGTTTGTGTTTAGAATTGAGAATATTTCTGTTCTCCTAGTTCCTTCTGAGGAACTGGAGACAAGCCCAGCCCTCCTCCTGCCATCTTCAGCAAACTCCCTTGACAGCGAGAGCCTGGGAGTTCAACAAATAGCTTGGTACCCACTTTTTGTCCCTCTTTCTTTATCAAAATGAGAATATCTCATTTGAGAGACTCTGTCTTCATCACTTGAAGATATTGCAATACCGGCAAATGCTTCCAGGTTAAAATTCATATTTTTCCCTACTTTTCCATGCTTTTAAATGCAATGTAATTTTTTTATCTATTTCTGTTAGATAGTTCTCAATCTTCGTCAGGGTATATCCCTTCCTGCCCATTATGCCTTGCCATCCTTTCTTCATTTCTTGTTGTGAGACTCCCTGGATGAGGATGTGGCTCAGTTCCTCGATGATGGAAGAAAGGCAATCTACTTTACAGGTTTCGAGTGTTCATTCCCAAAAACATAAAAAGAGATTCTGACACGAATTAAAGG
This sequence comes from Elanus axillaris, assembly GCA_026212715.1. Lineage (NCBI taxonomy): Eukaryota > Metazoa > Chordata > Aves > Accipitriformes > Accipitridae > Elanus > Elanus axillaris. Next base: position 2,907,341 of record JANZLQ010000013.1, on the reverse strand, counting down.
CGGTCAGAAGTTCCTACTGCGGACATCAGAGGCACTAATTTCAGCTCTTTTCTTTCCTTCTGCTCTCACTTGAGAGGGACTGAAGAGAGGGAGCTTACAGCTCCTGATAAACCAATTTGCTATCCTCTTCACTTTTGCGACCCAGAAATGGTCTGTAAACTACAGTTTAGAGAACTGTGTTTAAACCCTGTGTCTGAAGTAATCCCTGTAGTTTCTGTAATGAGTAATTCCAGATTTCCTACCTCACACGTCTGTGAGGCGAAAGGATGCTGTTGTGAACCAGTTCGTGTACAGCATTTCCACTTCTCTTGCATTGTTTTCTATCTGATAATACGCAAGTTCACCTCAGTAGCCCCAAACTGGTAATACAAGGGAAAAAATACTCGTTTAAAAAGAGCTCTCATTGATAATATAGATGACTAGCTCTTTTATGCAGTTATATTTTCAGCCACTTGAGTGCTTTGATGTTTTTTACATTTTTCAGCTTCTTTAGAACAGTGCTAACAGAACACTTCAAACTTCAGATGAAGAGTAAGCCTGAGGGCCTAGTGGCAGCAAGCTTGTGAACTGGAATTAGCACACTGTGAAGTGCCTGCTTGCCACCGTTTAGAACTATGGTGAACCAACAGTTACCCATTAAAAGTCAATGTCAATACATGAAGGCTTGACTATGTTTTGGATCAAACCCAGTAAAGTATTTCTGGCAGAATTTTAGTCTTTCAAAAAGTCAAAAGTTCATTTCAAAAGAAATTCTTAGCAAATCAAAATCCCCTTGTTTAAATCTAGAGCAATTATCCTCTAATTTCCGCTCTTTTTTTTTCCTGACTATTGTTTCTGTCCTCTACTATTATCCAAAATAAAATGAAATAAAATACAATATTTGAATTCATGGAATCAGACATTTTTCCATTATTGCTCTGATAGCTTCTGCATCATTTTTCTACCAAACAATCTGTGCATTATTATTCTTTCAATATTATATATATATATATATATATATATATATATTCATTGTACTAATGTTGGGTCTTCAGTGTATTTATATTTTGAACCTTTGAACTTTTAATCCATTCAAGCAATGTAATTTGTACATCAGAATGAGTCTAAATTTTAAGCTATGTGTTCATAGTTCATAAAACTTCATTACAATGCATTTTTAGATCAGCTAAACTGACACTCTATATATCAAAGTCCCATTGACCTCCTATATACCAAGGTCCCTAATGTGCTCACATTTGACCAACCACTTCACTTTATATTCTTTTTAGAAAAAAAGAGCAGCGGTATGCTGTAGGTCAACCAAATGAAAGATCAAGGTGCCACCTATTCCCCCGAATCTTTCTATGGCAGGGTTTCATTTATACAACATAGGGATGCCAAAATGATACTAACCTGTCATACAAATTCTCCGTTGCAGACAGCTGCTTAATCACGACGAAAAGATCCCTTCATAGCTGTAAACTAACTGATTAACATGAGCTTTAGCATGTAAGCAAGATTAGGTTTCTGAGAAACAGGATTGTCTACATAATCTCTTATGTTAGTTACCTTTGGTGAATGTTTCTCTCTGATAGTGACTAGTCTCTGATATGAAAAAGGACGGAGAAAATAACATAAGATGTGTTTGACCAACTTTGCATCAAGAAAAAAATGATTTCTCAAACTTACAGAAAACTAGATGAAGCCTTTAAGCAGGAAATATTTTCACAGTAATTACATTTATGCAAATTGGTGGATATCTGATTCGTAAGTACAGACACACTCAGCTGAAGACCAGGGGTGCTCACAACCAAGAACCCCAATCCTCAGTACCTTTAAACATTTTATTTCCCAAACTGGAGTAAAACTTACTCTTTGATAAAGAAATCTAATCTCTCCTAGGAAGATTTCAGCCGAAAGTAACACTAGCTCCTTAGCACTCTATTGAATATCTATTTACCTCACAGCTAGGAAATTACATCTTATTTCAAGGTTGAGTTTGTCTCATTTTAGTTTTAAGCCCCTGGATCTTGTTGCGTGTTTGTCATCAGCTGTGAAGAACCTCTGTTCACTAATATTTTTTGCCAAGCGTTCCTTTGTTTAGTGACTGAGTCACCTCTTGAAGTTCTCTTTGGTAAAGTCAAACTTTTTAAGACTTACATCATAAAATTTATTTTCCAGTCTGAGAACCTTTTCTTTCATAATATTTATAAATCATTCTGATATTCCATATTGCCTTTAAAGAATGGGCATAAAAATTAGACCCAGCATCGTATCCCGGTGGGTACAATAGCTTTGCTACAAAATGGCCAAAGCAGGAACATTTCCCTGTGTATAAGTTTTACTCCTACCTTTCTATATCCAGGAATCTCATTAATCATCGTAACATTAAAGTAGAAGCTTATGCTGAGATTATTAGATCTCTTCGTCACTGCCTTCCAAGACAGTCTTTCATGCTCTCCTTATTTGATTTTCCTCAGTGGAATGGTTTGTATTTTGCTATTGAAAACACTTTTTGTCAGAACGTGACGAGCTCACTGCATCGGAGAAGCAGGATGGTCAGTCAGAAGGAATCACGCTGATCTGTTGGAAAGCATGAGTTTCTAGAACTAGAGTAAGCAAGTAGAAGACGGGAACTCATGGAAAACCAGATCTTCCTTACACACTCTCTGCCATGGTAAATATACATTTGAAATTCCATATAGAATGCCTGGAAATAGTCGTGTCCCTGCTACAGCAATAACAAATCCAGTAACCTGGTCAGGGAGCCTTGTTGTCATCGACTCACAGAACCAGGCAATGGTAGAGGCTGGAAGGAACCTCTGGAGGTCACCTGGTCCAACCCTCCCGCTCAAACGGGGTCACCTCGAGCTTATTGCCCAGGACCACATGCAGATGGATTTTGAATATCTCCAAGGACGGAGACTCCCCAACCTCCCTGGGCAACCTGTGCCAGTGCTCGGTCACCCTCACCGGGAAAAACATATTCCCTGACGTTCAGACAGGACGACCTGTGTTTCAGTGGGTGCCCGTTGCCTATGTCACTGGGTGTCATTGAGAGGAGTCTAACTCTTCTCTTCTTTGCACCCTGCCTTCAAGTTTTATATCCATGGATAAGGTGTCCCCGGAGCCTTCTCTTCTCCAGGCTGAACAGCCCCAGCTCTCTCAGCCTTTTGTCACAGGAGAGACGCTCCAGACCTTTCATCATCGGTGTGGCCCTTCGTTGGACTCTGCCCAGTATGTCCATGTCTCTCTTGTGCTGGGGAGCCCCGAACAGGACCCAGCACTCCAAATGTGGCCTCACCAGAGCTGAGTAGAGAGAAGAAGGACCACTTGCCTCAAGCTGCCAGCAAAACTCCTCCTAACGCAGTCCGGGATACGATCAGTCTTCTTTGCCGCAAAGGCACATTCCTGGCTTTGCGTTCCATCGGGATCCCTCCGTCATTTGCGGGGAAGGGGCTCTCCAGCGGGTGGCCCCCAGCATAGAGTGGGCCTGGGGTTGTTCCTCCCCAGGTGTAAGACTTTGTACTTCCCCGTTGTTGAACTTCATGAGGTTCCCATCAGCCCATTTCTCCAACCTGTCAAGGTCCCTCTCGGTAGCAGCCCAGCCCTCCCGTGTGTCAGCCCCTCCTCCCAGTTTTTGTATTAATTAACTAATAGAAAACATCAAGGAGATGGCTGGTTTTAAAGATCACACCTCTACAAGCTTTAGCTACCGAACCGGTAACAAGCGCTCTATAAGGGAAAAAGAGATCCGCAGTTCTGTGAATAACCTTTCTTGAGATCAGTTGTCTGTCAGGTCAATCCTTCATTATTAAAAAAAAAAAAAAAAGTGGAGGGATACCACTTTCTCTCTCCCATTTTCTCTGATCCCACCCACTAGAGTCGCAAGGAAAGCCATTTACTTATGGAACTGAATAAACGAGAGATAAAAATGTTAAAGCGTTATAGGGAAAAACGGTATAACCAAAAGAAATAGGTTGGCACCCAAGGAAGTGCTTTTAGCAAGCGCCATATCCTAAGCAGTTGTGCTGTGTTTTCAGAGATGGCTTCAAAAGGCATGAGAAGTCCCCGGCCTTTTGGTCGAGGTGCTGACAAGTGAAGGATCTCTGAGTGCTCCTTCTTCCTTTTCCCCTCTGTGTACGACCTCAGCCAAAGCTGCCATGGATAGCAGTGTCCTTTCCCATTAAAGAGTAATCAAAAGGACTACAGAAAGAAAAATATTAGGGGCAAGGCCAAAGAGCAAGGGACAGACATTAATTGGTGAAGGTGAAAGTGATACATGTCCATGAATTAATATCTAATGACACATACAAAGGTCTTCAGTGTGCATTAAATTTAGACCCCCTCTAACTGTTAATCCATGGTGTGAAAGCCTAATGAAGCTCTGAGTTTTAACTGAGCATAAATACGTACGGATATATATGGTAAAGTATAAAACCGGGGCTCTATTATCTCTGGTGGTTATTTTCAAGGAATGTTCAGCTTATTCAGAACCTGTGGAGACGCAAACTAAACATTCTTATTGGGTCATATTTGTTCTGAGGGATACTAAGCCATGGCTTCTAACCGGGCAAAAATAATACAGAATATAGATACTTCTTTTGCAAGGTTTCATTACTCACTCCAGTTCTTATCTAGCGATACCGATTGCAACTCACAGCTTGCCTATGCTTGCTTTCCTCATGGCTTTTCTTAGAGTTAGGAATGACTTTGTTTTGGTAGTCAAGGGTAGTTCTAAGCTACAACTTGATGTGGGATGGCAGATTCCAATCACCGTTCACAATTCTCAAATTGTTAACCTCCCTAGAACATCAAAACCAACAACAATAAAAATAATGCTCAAGGGTTATTAGCAACAGTGAAAAAGGCTGGTTTACAACTAACGCTGATTTTTGGTAAAACTGCATAAAATCAAAAGTGTGTCCATTATTTAAAGGATATTCAACACAGAGGGATCAATGCCGGGGATGAATAAACCTTTCCTTCCAGAATGCAACAGACTTCAAAGCTTCAGGTTTTATATTAAACTTTTCCGTGCTTCCAGCTTCTCGCTTTGCTGTTGAATAATTTTCTTAGGTTGAACTTCACTATTTTCACCAACAACTGGAAAATTTATGAAATCATAATTATAACTTCCTCTTTTCTTAAACAAATGATAGTATATATTCTGTAATTGAGATGGTAAGTGACTATAAAGGGTCCCACTTCAAACTGTAGAACGCATTTTAATTTGCTTATTATTTTGCCAGAATTTAATCAATTGAGCTGACATTTTCTATGTTTGATCTCTAGCACACACTGTTACAGGAAAAAAAACGAGGAAGAAAAAAATCATCCTGTAAGCTCATTATTACTGAGAAGAAAGACAAATAAAAATATGTTTATTCCCAATACTGCATTTCTTACACCCAGGCACGGAGTTGTAGCACATTTGTGCTTTGTGTCGGGAATGTGGCAGTGGGTCACTCCAGTGCAAAGAACGTGCCGTCAGCGGGATACCTACGCAATTCCCTGCAGTTACAAACGTGTGAGAATTGTTGCTTGCATGTGTTCCCTAAGAAAAGCGTAATCAAATTATCTGATAATTCAGTCAGTTGAGCAAATTCTGGCTTCACCGACCTTCACCAGAAGAGGACATGCGCCCAACTGTTGCTAACCTGGAGTTCCAGCAGAGCTGTAGCAGTTAGCAGGCATGACTTCAGGCTGCAGAATGGTATGTTGTATCGGAAATCCTGGAGGAGACTGTACGGTTTTGGCGTGCTGGTACGACTAGTGATGGACGATTGACAGGCTTTTCACTAAACTGCTCATACCCCCGCATTATTTGGAGGGAAAATCTTTGTTCAGTCTACTCAATAATTAAGAGTGAGTATAATGTCATGGCAGTTGACAAGGAAAATACCACATGGAAAGCTTAATTTTAAAACTTGTTGATGACCCGCACAGTAAAGGAGCTGTCAGCATAAGTCCGTGGGATGGAATTTGCTTTTTCTATTTTTCCTTAAGCAAACTGACTTAGGAATTTACAAAACAAAGAAGTATACTGAAGGAACATATCAGCTACAAAGTCTCTCTCAGGTATTTAAGGGTGCCAGAATTATTCTTTTTAAGGCGTTAATAACTGCCCCTCCCTGGGCAGGGGCTTGGTGAAGCAAACTCTAATTCAATATTTCATTTTTTCTTCTCTTTCTCTGATTGACCTCTGCAATTTGCAATGTGTAGGTTAGGTAGCACAGGAGGGAATGGCACAGCCACCCAGGTTTTTTATATTTCTTCCTTTTTTTTTATTAAGGTGCAACACTTCCTATGAATGACTCACCACCCCTTTGGGAGCAGAACACCCATATTATAATATTTCACTATTAAAACAATAAACCATAGTAGCCCTCCTTCTTGGCCGCTCAATTCTTTTTCAACCTTGTTGAATTTAAAATGGAGGTAGCATGTAAAAATGAGCCAGGCTGAAACCTTTCTTGAAGTTGTTATACTTTCTGTTGTTCTGCTCATTACGCATGCGAAGGAGAAATTCTGTAGACCCTAAGAGAGTTACTCTATTGTACCTTAAGAAAAAAGTGTGGTGGTGCCTGCAAAATGTAGACATTTTGGACTGACAGTTAGGGTATTCTGTAGGTCTAGTTGAATTCTTTGGCTAAGTATATAAATAAATGAATAAATAAATTACATGAATATTTGTAAGAGTGAGTTTGAGTGAATAAACACAATGGACAACTTTTCCTGGGGAAACGAGGTTCAGTCAAAGTTAATAAGACATTGTAACAGATAGCTAATAAAACTGAGTATAGATTTAAATGAAAGTCTAGGCATACAAAAATTACCCTACAGATGTACAGTAGTCATCTGCGTTTAACATATTCATAAAAGTAAACATCACATGTATCCACACGTAAAATGCTGGCTAACAGACCCCTTACCTTGGAACGGCTGCAAAACCACAAAGGGAATATTGTTCCTTCCAGTATCAGCGTGAACATTTCTGAACCAACAGCTCTATCACAGTTTGATAGGTCTCTTAGGTGATGTATTTACCATGATGACTCCACCTAATTCCTATCAACCTGCAGTAACCATAACTGAAATAGTATTCCAGCTGAAAAGATAAATTATTTATAATTATTTAATAAAATATTGGTATGCCTAAATTAAGTAATAAAAACTATTTCTTGTTTTAATATTAATGAACTGAAAAAATATTTTATATTCACTATCTCTAAGATGCCCCAGATTTCATGTATCCAATCCAACTTTTTTTTTTAATAATATTGACATTGCTATTAATCTAGCAGAAAAATACCTTCTCCAAATGGCAACTGATGTCATCATTCTCCTGGAAAAAATTAAAGATTTAAATTAAAGACAGTCAGAAAGAAAACATTTAGAAAACAAACATGTAGCATAACGTTGAGAAATAAATGGAGGCTGACACAATAATGATGGTTTTCGGTGCTTTCATCTTACATTTTTCTGGTCTTCTTGTTTGTTTCTTTGTTTACAAGGCCATATACACGGTATTATTCTCATAAATCTACCTCCAACGCTTGATTTTTAGTTACTGAGTAGGCATAGGTGCTATTGACTTCAGCGTTGTTATTCAGCATTTCTGAAATGACATTCTTGTTAAAGCACTGGGAAATTTAGATCGCATAGATCGTGAGAGTCCGGCCCTCATAGATATATTTTCTTTACTAATGAATGTCAGGAGCAGGCAAAATGACTGATCGTTGGGAAAGCATCTCTGTATTGCAGCAAGTTAAATGAAAGGAAAACAAAGCAAAAAGCAAGAGGCAATGCATCCAAATGGGAAATGGCACTGAAAACCTGAAACGAGGGAAGGTGAGAGTGACAATCAATGCAACAAAGAAGAGACCTGCCGTGCACCCTGCAGTTAAGTAAGAATTAGGCAAAGGAGGTGAAAATCATGGGAGTAACATCCACTAAAGATATGTTGCTAAGATACAACCTACTTCCACCTAAACCCGACACCTAAAGCCCTAGGCTGCTGCAATACAAAATCCATATAATGGGGTTTACATCTATCGGAGAAGGAGCGTGGAAGTCCGCTGGGGGACTGCGGCACTCCGAAGCCAACGCTGAGACGTGAAGTAGAAGGGTTTTCCTCTTGGCTTAAAAATGTGGGCAGGGCAGAGGGTGCTACTGGAGGTGTGGGAAGTGGAATTCTTTACCAGCGTATCCTCAGAGTGGGAGAGGCTTCTGGGGAGCCACCGACGTCCAGTGGCCCCAACCGGCGTGGTGTTGCTCTGGCGAGAGCCCGCTCATAGGCTTTAGGGACTGAAATTCATTGGAGAACGTTGGCAAGTAAATTTAAAATGTATACACCAAACGTCTATTTCTAAGATACAAGTATTCTTCCCCAAACTGGAATTCACAGCCTGTTTGGCAAGACCATATTCATTCTGTCAGGTTTCTATTTCTTCCAGAGTTGAGGTCAACTTACTTGCATTTGAGCTGAAATTTGCAATTTTACTTTTTTACTCAGTCAAATAAACATAGTTTTAATTTTTTGCCCTATCAAAATGCCCTCTAAGCTATTTTCCATCAGTACTCCCGAGAACAGGTTATCCAGACTGCGTAGACGATACACTGTTGTGGAGTTCTTCCAATTCACGATGGAGCTCAGGTAGAAAGTGTCTTTTAACCTGTCAAAATAAAAGTGTAGGAAACACTAATTAAAAATGTAACAGTTGAAGGAATATGAAAAGTTATCCATAAAGGAGATGTAGACAGGTGTATGATTATTTCCCTTATTTGTAAATTACCTTTTTGTATAAGCCAAATTCCAGCCCTTATTAGCTGTAATTTATTTCCATCACAAATAGAACAGTAAGTTATCCCAGCTTTGTAGAAGGATATACCTTTGGGAATATAATGAAAGGTGTTCCTCGAAAGAAAAGCACTTGAAGCTTTTTTGTTTGTTTGCCTTTTTTTTTTTTTTTTTTTTTTTAATTTTGCAATGACTCTGTGAGCTGGAGAACAGAAAATGCATGGGTGCTGCTTCTTTATTTTGTCTTCTTGGAAAACAATCTGAATACCTGGAGTTACATTAGCTATACAAGTCCCTGTGCCTTCACTGGGGCTTGAAAGCTGATGAGTGAGAAGAGTCTGTTTACGCTCATACCCCCTTTCCCACCTCACTAGGAGAACAAGTAATCTAATACTCTGCCTTTGACATAATTATTGGAATATACTTAAAATAGAGTCTGCTGCTTCCATAAATGTAAATGTATAGTCTAAATAAATAAATAAATAAATAAATAAATAAATAAATCCAAATCTACGCACAAGAATTGGTACTTACCTTAAATTACTTATTTTTCAGTCATTTTCTCTCTTACGTTACACTTCCTTTGTGTTTCTCCCTGTTCATCTCTCTGCCGTACAGCGACGTCTATTGTAGTGCACAAGAGTGCAGCTACTGAATTTTTTTTCCTTTGATCCTTTTAACACAGTGGAAAAATGTACATTCCTTCTCAACAGCATAATTGTCCTTTTTTTTTTTTTCTCAGCTCAGTATGAGAACCAAAGCGCCTGTAGTTCGAGTAGTTGACAAAATAAAGATGAAGAGTCTACGCATCTTTTCCATTTTTCTTTACACTGCAAGTAATATTAGCAGAGGAGATCATACAACGAGCCCTGTAGCTGCAGAGTAAACTAGATCCCTCTTAAATGGCACATCCCGGTGGAAGCAGAATGTGCCAATTAAATGATCATCCCAATTACAAGAGGCTCATGGGGATACATTGTGCTGGTGTGGTTTATAATCGCTTTCATTTCATGGATTGATTAAAACAAGCAACAGCATCAGCTCCCCATCTTGATTACCTAATAGGGATGATTTAGTTGGTATCCATACAGCGATTCTTTCCCGTATCTGTGACAAAAATAGTGGAACTGTTTGTACAGCGTGTGCCAAAACAAAAAATAACATTTTAACTCCCATGTGGCTCAGCTGAATTCTTTACGGTTTGCTGATGAAAGCTCCATTGTCCGAGTAATACATTTTAATACCAGGGAAAGAATTCGATATTAAGCTCCATCTTGATCCCAGAGGAATTAACTGGAAGTATTTACCCTTGAACTGAGAGCAAAGCTCAACATGTTTTAAACACAGAAGGTGAAATCAATGGCCAAAATCATGAGACTTCAGTGGAATCAGAATTTTATTCAGAAAAGAATGCATGGAACTTCTCACTTAAAACCAGAAATAAACCAATCCATCCTGTCCTCAAGTCAGATACCTGTCTCTGGAGAAACTTAGAAGAGCTGTGCACTCTTAGGGAAAAAAAAAATAATTTTCTCACTGTTAAACAAGTGTTAAAGAAGAGGTTGTTTACATGTATATAATACTGTTTTATTGGATTTTACCCTTCAAAAACCCAAAAGAGCTCCCCCCCCCCAAGAAAAAGAAAACACCCAAACAACACAGATACTTTTACATATTTTCACAATTAGGAATAATTCAAAAAGTAAGTTTTGTTACAGAAACGGGCACGTGTGACTGAAGCAAGCTAGTTATCTTACTGAATGCTTTTGGTGGTGTGTCACTGACTTTTTAAAATTGGCCGAATCGAGCCAAACAGTGAGGTTATTCTTATCATGAACGCCAGGTCTTTCATTCGGGTGTGATGCAGAATACTTCAATAAGAAGTCCTTGTTTCTTACAGAATCAGTAGGTGAGTCCAAGCAGCTAAATTAGACGCCTTAAATTACATGTTGTGATTACCTTGCCGAGAGTCAAGAGGGAGGTATACAGCTGTATGTTTTATTGATCGTGATTGCACGCTAGATACTCACCGCACTCTGGAAACGCAAACCCCTACATTAGAGGAAACTGCGAAGTAAAACATATGGTACTCATCACCTTTCTCTACCTTCAAAATAAGCCAGGAGCTAATCAGAAGTTTCTACGCTCATGACTTGACATTTCTCTTTTTTTTAGCGGAATACCTAATTTCAGTTTTGGGCACCGTCTTTATCTGAAATGACCTTTAATCTGATTATTAAGACCCTTATTAAATCTTACCATTAATGCCAAGGATCTTCAAGATTTAAAGAAAGAACATACTTTGGTATGGGTCCGGGGCCCTAAACTTACTTTTATGTTTTAATAAAATACGTTTTAATAAATTATTATACATGAGAACATCTATACTTGTTTTTGTAGTAACTTTCAGATCACTGTATATAAAAAATCTTTAATAGAATAAGTATCAACAGTAAATGTAAAACAATATAAATAAAACAGAAGAGACAATCAAAGACAATCAAAGGCTAAGGAAAAATATTTCCACTGCCATTTTAAATGGGTAGAACTCAGTAAAACATTGAGATAAGGTGGAAGTGATACACAGGAACGTGACTGCAAAGGAGAGGTTCTTGTGGTGATAGGGACGAGAACGTGCAGGGTGAATACGCAGTGAGCATGTAGACGAAAGAAAGATTTAGGAGAAATTCTGAGATTGAATCCTGCCTAGAAAAGTGCCTTTTCGCTGTCACAGGACTAGCATTGCACCCACACTCGGTAAAAGCAGGAGATGTCACGACAGGTTCCCATTACTCATCCTAACACATCTACTTGGAGGTGAGGTCCTTCACCACCACTTATCCCGATCCTTCCTACACGAACCTATATACTAGATTGGCAGAATCATTGTACCTTCCTCCGCTTTGTGGATCGTCATTAGAGGCCGCTGCTCCTCCTTTCCTAGCTTTCCATCTTTTCCTTGTCTTTTTAAAAGTAAGCTCCTTTAGGAGACGCTCCTGTCATGAATAGGGATCCGAGAATAACTGCTCTTATGTTTCGCCCTCAGCAGTTTAATGTTCCTTTCCAGTCCCAAGGGTAACAACCTGTTCCTTTTATCCCTTATATTTTATCTTTCTGTACAACCACCGCTTCTAGCACCATTTTTCTAATATTGCTCCTTATCCTTGTATAGCCTGCTTTGGAATGTAGTATGTTATCAGTTAAATACAGCTCCTGAAATTTCATTTTCTTTTCTCTCCAGGTATCAAAATCTAGTTAAGTAGTCCATTACAAGGGTTTCACCCCCACGGTAAGTTTCTTGGCTTTCATGATTCTTGAGGGGGAAATTTTCCATGTGGCGGATGAGGAATTACATGTGCAACTGCCGTTGCTGTTAATGGGAGGGGCGGTGCGATTTCCTACGCTTCACACTGCACTTCACCCTTTGATGTCTACGGCATGCTTCAGGGCAAAACCTAAGTTGTAATTGACAACAGGATCTGAAAGAAATACATTTATGATTTCTTAAATTCAACTTGCATTGATTGACTTCTTAAGATAGACGAGAAAGCTGCAAAAAATTGTATAATCAGAAGGATAAATCAGAAGGATATGAAGCCCGAGCCCGGTGGAAAACTACCAGACAAGACTTTCACAGCATCAGACACCAGAAACAAACCTTCCAATATCTATTTCTAACATATGCAATTTCTACTGGTATCTAATAGCTTCCAAATTCCCAAGTCAGTATGCCTGTTGCAAACTTTGCTAAAGATATTTATATTTTTGATATTTAGATCCAGCGTATTAAATACGCACAGATATCATTTGATTACTTGATATTTCACAGAATCCTTTCTTTTTCAGTAGAAAAAAAAAATCACTTGTAAACATTTCTGCTTCAGAAAGGAATAATGTTGCCCCATGTTTATTAGAAGATAGAGTTTTAAAAAATGGATTAAAAGAAAACTTTTAAAAGGACTGAAGGAGGTAGGTTTTGTTTCTAGAAAGAAAAGAAAAAGGAAAAAAAAAATCTAATAACTTCCAGTGTATGACTACACTGTTACTCAAAGTTAGACTTTTGTTAAAGGCCACTGTGGATCAAGCTCTGCTAAATTATCACCAAATTATCAGCACCATCAGTTGGCTTTCCATATGCCAACTTCCTTAATAGTATTCGATGCCAGCAGTGGTATTGCTAAGTATATAAGTTGTATTCTACGTTTTGAAATACAAATAGCAAGTCATGACTATAAGGCACAAAATTGCAAAACATTTGCTGAAGTTATAAATTAACGTGCCACCATTTTACATACTTAGGTGACGAAATGAAAACATTTATTGCATTAAATTGCTTACTGAGGAAAAAAACCCACAGCATTTTTATGTTGGAAATTGTGTTTAGCTTTTATTCACATGCTTGCTATTTCCCTACTAAACTAACAACTATTCTAACCCATGCCCCTTCTGGAAAGAAAAAAAGAGGAAATAAATGTAAAAATAATTTAAGACTCCTATTCTCCCGTTTTTATCTACTGCGGTTTGCTTTTTCGCTTGGGTTACCCTGATTTAGTAGATAAAAAAACCTAATGACAATTGTTTACTTGTAAGGGAAATTCAGAGCTTAACAACAGTGATGGGTGGCAGGATAAATCAGAAATACCTCTACTGAAATCCCTGCAGTGACATCTTCTCTATACTGCAGAAGTGATGGGAAAGCAAGGTTCTTTCAATAAAGTATAGCACAGAACCACCACCAAGAAAGCAAGATGGAAATACCTAAGGGACGAGACAGAATGGGCGGCAAACTTCCCTTCGATGACTTGAGTAAGAACTTACGCATAGGCTGGAGGTAATCCTTTCTTCGCAGGTCACTTCTATTCAAAGACAATATGAAATGTAAATGACGTGGCTTTTATTTTTCTTCTATTTAGCACAAAAGTCAGAAAAGAAAAGACGTTCACCTTCGGTGCCATTTTTATGGGTTTAATGTACCCGGATACAGATTTTATACAGTTCTGTGTAGCTAGAACAAGCACATACCAAGAGCACTGTGGATATTTATAGACACTGGAGTGAATTCATCCAGAATGGGACGGCTTTATAGCTGATGCAAATGCTCCTGCTGAACTAGAAGAGAGAGGGAAATCCACGGTAGAACATCTCACAGCTTGGCGTGAATGGTTAACATAGGAGAACAAGGTGGTTTCCATTGTTGCTGTCTGCCGGAATTTTTAAGAAGTTGTTGCACAATGCTCCTTTTGTGTTGCCCGCCGGGGGAAATGAGTGCTATTCAGTTCTATGATTGTGACTATTCATGTAAAAAAATGTCCAAGTTGTATACAGGAATATTTATAGGAATTAGTTTTTAAAATTTCATATGATACAAAACCGTGAGGAGTAGTTGATAACAGCAGGGGGGACATCCGGAGGGACGTGGATAGGCTGGAGAAAGAAACGGGTTGATAGGAACCTCAGCAGGGGAAAGTGCCAAATTCTGCTCCTGGGGAGAAATACCGCCGTGCACCAGTACAGGCTGGGGACCGACCATCTGTAAAGCAGCTTTGCAACAAAAAAGACCTGGTGGTGCGGGTGGACGCCAGGTTGAACATAAGCCGGGACCTTTGCAGTATCCTGGGCCGCGTTAGGAAGAGCATGGCCGGCACTTCAAGAGAGGTGGTCCTTCCCCTCCGGTCAGCCCTGATGAGACCTGTCTGGAGTGCCAGGGCCACATCGGGGTTCCCCAGTACATGAGAGACGTGGGCGTACTGGGGCAAGTCCAGCAAAGATGATAAAGGCATTAGAGCATCTCATGCGAGGAAAGACGAAGAGAGCTGGGACCGTTTGACTTCAAGCAGAGAAGGCTCATGGAGGACCTTATCAACGTATAGAGAGAGCAGGTGGAGGGAGCAAAGGAGATCTAGATCTAGAGCCAGACTGTTCTCAGTGGTTCCTGGTGAAAGGACAAAAAGCAATGGGCACGACTGAAATACAGGAGATGCCATTTAAATGTTAGAAGAAAACTCTTTTTGGTGAGGATGGTCAAATACTGGAACAGGTTGTCCACAGAGGTTGTGGTGTCTGCGCAGTTGGAGGTATTCACACCCCAGCTGGACGTGGTCCTGAGCAACCTGCTGTAGCTGGTCCTGCTTGAGCACGGGGGAAGGGGACTGGATGACCTCCAGAAGCTGCTTCTGATGTCAACCGGTCTGTCATTCTGTTCTTCTATGGCCAGGTAGCAACAGCTGAAGTGTTTCTGAAACCACCTGGCCTCTGGAAATCATAGTCCTACAGGATATGAACAAGCAGCCAGAGCTGAAAAGTAAATATTCGTACAGGAAAAAAAACCAAAAAAAAAAAGCAAACCAAAAAAACAAAAGCTCCTACAAGTATGACAACACATGTTTCTACAAAGAAATAATATACTTCAGGGTAAAATAACCTCCATCTTGCATATTCTAAACCAAGAAGAGATTAAATGTTGTCAGTAAATTATTGGTTTGGATAGTTCCCTTACCCACAAAAAGCGTGCTAATAATTTTCTGCTATTTTGAAGACAAATGCGAGATCTGGCGGTTTCCTATACCTGTTCTCCCACTTTTGGTTTTGTTTCTAACTGAACTCCTATAGTGCCTACTGAATGGTGGTAAAACTGTATTTTAAGTGCAAATAGCTGTGCTGGCAATTTATCTCACCATCACCTGCTCCTGCCACACTGAGAGAGGAAAGTGATTTATATGGATTTATAATACAACAAAAAATACAACCACCACAGCAATCGTGCCATGGGTTTTTTATACTTCACCCACCTGCTCAGTAAGTGGGAGATAATGCTTTAAGAATTTGATGAATGGAAACCAGGTTCTATTCTAGTCAGACAGTGGTTTTGGGCACCGAATGCATGTCATTCCCAACTATACACCGTCTGGATGATGGATAATGCCAAGCTACTGGGCACATTTTGTTCCCCAGTGTTAGAAAACAGTGGTGAGAGAATTAGGAAAATGCCCAGAGATTGCAGATTTTCCTTTGAGGACTACCCATGCAGAGACTGAGCGAGCTGCCTCTTCACATTGCTAACTGTATCATTTCATTAATACCGACATATTTATCCCAGATGTGCTGCTGTCGGCATGACTGCCATGTGCGCTCCCTGCCATCTCTTTTGAGGTGCAGTGGTACAGGAGTCTATCACTTACATATAGTTACGAAGACAGTACAGGTCCTGCCTTCCAACCCAGTGACGCCTGTCGGAGGCTAAATGAATAATCTTCATAAATTCCATTATTAAAATGCTTTTAAAATTACGAATCAACTCTCATACTTACCCTCTCTGGCTGTTTTTCTGGAATTATTTATCTATCTATTTATTTATTTATTTTTTAAAGACTATGAGATAATCAAATCCACTGTATGAAAATCTTACCGGTTAAAATATTTTCCAAGAAGAAAAAGACATTGCAAACCAAAACCATGCATCTATTTCAAAATGCCAGGAATATTCAGTACCTTATAGGAAGAAGGAAGCATTAACAAGCCATTTAATACTTTCCATTGTGTAGTTAAACTTCCAAAAGAAGCTGAAAACACAGTGTACAAGAATCTGTCAAAACAGACATTGTTTAACACACAAAAAAAGACTTTTTCCAAAAGAAAATTAAAGTTTTGATGAGATGGAGAAACAGAAGATAATGAGGACTCCTTTACACTATCTTCAGGGTATGCAGCTGTAGGGAAAGGTAGACATACAGTGCAACAAGTTTTTAATGGGCTTCACCGAGGCACCCACATAGCCTTTACAAGAGAAAATCTACGCCGTGAGTGTTCCCATGTATCAGCTGGCTGTACAGGACTACAATAAATTATTAGGAATGTGTGGAATAATTTCTGATTAATAAACAAGATCAGATAGGCTTTGAATATTAAGTTGAATTTTGAATGGGGAGTATTTGCCCCTACGCTTCGGCATACCTGTTCTTTTGCAGTCTGAGAAATGCCAACATGCATTTCAATGGCTTTCCTTTCACTTGTTACAAGAATTCATCTACACTCATCTAGTCAAGGGCACAAACTGTGAGTCAACTTCATCTCTCACATACTCTAATGTAAATAAAGAGTATACACTGAAGTCTATGCAAATATAGTTTCACTCTACATTCATATTTTGGATGCTCTGCCGTGCTCTGTCTTTGGAATTTCTCACTTGAAACAGGCAGCAGATTCTCCAGTGCCTTTTGGTCTAGATCAATCTGCCTGATGCATTTCTGCTGTTCTATCAAGATCAACCTTATGAGTCAGTGACATCAACTTAAAGCTTAAGAAATATATCTTAGCAGACTGTATTTCTGAGTTTTGTTCGGACGTTGCCTAAAACATTTAGATGTGTGCTTCATGCTACTTAAAAGTAAATAAATAATAATTATAGAAGTATGAAAGTTCTAAGGACCAAGGAACTTTTTCTCAATGAAAAAAAGTATCACAAAAAAATAAAGGAAGAGGAAGAGTTCAACTCTCCATGTGCTTCCTCCATAGGCTGAAGCACATCTGCAGTCCCTACATTTAGGAAAGTGTAAAGACCGCTTCTCCAAGGTGACTTAAAGTGCTACTAATGACAGCCTTCTTCCCCCTGCTTCCAACGAGCTATCAGAACAAATCACCCGTATCGGATGCGAACAAGAAAAGCCAACATACTATGTTTAGGATTTGCCTCTCCCCTTCAAACTATAAATGTGTTTGGAGAACTGAGCCTTGATAGGCTTGATTTTAAAAAAAATATCAAACAAACACAAAAGAACTTTATAATATTACTACTATTAAAACTGCAAGATACTTGGGAGCCCGCTTGCTCATATTTACTTGGATTTGCAATGCCACTGAAAACTAAACACTGCATTTTCTATCAGTTGTCACCTCATGTTGTTCAACATCAGAAAAGATATTTTTTCCTGTAGGGTTGGAGACTTTCTCAGTGACTAGTGTTGTTACTGCATATGGTAATTTTATGTAATATGAATAATGTGTAAAACTCCATAAAATGATGAGACACAAACCCAAACCCACCTCAGCCGGAAAGTCTTAAGGAAAAACGCATTTCACTGTTTCAGAAAAAAATATCCGCATTACGGAAGAAGAAAAAAGAAAAGGAATGTTGCAAGAAAAGGAATGTTCCTTTTGTGAATCATACAGCATTTCCAAAAACTGATGTAGCCAGGATTTTGTAGAGGGTTGGTGAAAATGAGTCTCATTAAATGCTCAGTCTCATGCATAAAAACCCTAAATATTTGCTTTTAAAATTGTCAGGATGGTAACTGAACTTTTAAAGATACACATCTTGCATTTGTCTGGTTTTTTAATTAAGAGTCTGATACATATTTAGATAAAGGCTTTTGATACAGAAGCAGATTGGAGCCAGTCATTTAAAATACACGTCTCATTTCAACTGAAAAAAAGAAAAAGCTTTATAAATTTAATATCTTACTAGACCATAAATGCCAGCCTGGCAGATAACTAGGAATGATTTCTTATGGTCCCTGAAGGCGAACCATCTCTATTGTAGTTCACAGTATTGTGACTACACTTATATTCTGGGGTTGACACCTTGGCATTCCTAGCCCCATAGGTTAAAGCGTGGCT
This sequence comes from Elanus axillaris, assembly GCA_026212715.1. Classification (NCBI taxonomy): domain Eukaryota; kingdom Metazoa; phylum Chordata; class Aves; order Accipitriformes; family Accipitridae; genus Elanus; species Elanus axillaris. Next base: position 2,888,947 of record JANZLQ010000013.1, on the reverse strand, counting down.
AGTGTCTACCACTTCCTAAGGAAGTCTGCACGGCACTCGGTCCAGATTTCCTCTAGAGCCCACGTGCTGTTCCCCAAACCGTAATTACTATTCTGTGTAAGGGGTTTCCTGGTATGGCGATAGGCTACTGATCACAAAGGCAGTATTTCTGTAGCATAAAAAGATGTGTGTTCCATCGCCTACGTTGAAAAACTGGAGCAGAGAGAGAGAAAGTTGGCAGAATTACACCCATACTTCTGTCGTGAGTGGTTAACGGTCCCAGGACCTAACAATATTTTCGTTGTTTAGGGAACCAATTCGGTCCAAAAGTCTTCATTTTGTAAATGAACACGCACGTACTTCGGACAACCAGGGACCCAGGGGTGAGCCGAGAAGCTAAGTTATCCTACAGACGTAATGCACACTTAAAATAAAATAAGCTTTATTGGTACCAGGAGCCAATACCGCATTAGCATGGGGCTTTCGATTAGCAAATCCATGATGCTGATACGCACCTGCGTTGTACTGTTTATTCAAAGTCACTTATATGACAAACTGGTGACAGGTAACTGTTTAGGTTAAGTACAGCCTTTGACTACGTATAGATACTTATGCCATGCTCTTCCTTTGAAAAACAGAAAGCTCACCTTCCATTTTCAGATATGCTGTTTTGAATGCGTGCCAACGAATTGCCAGTAAATTTTTAGAGCTCACAGCATTTTTTGCATTCCTCTAATGAGCTCAGTGAAATACTAAGCTCAGCTAAGCAAGGAAGGGGAAAAAATGTCTTCAGCAGCTTTCTTAAGTCATTTCAGGAGATTAGTTACAGAGCATCCTTTTATTTTTTTTTATCATACGTAGAAAAATGACTCCTTCCCTCTTGTCTCTTCCTGTGTTACATTTATATTGGATTTTTTTTTAGATCTAGCTGGTCCTGTGCAGGTGCTGAAGATTATCCTACACTTCCAGAGACTATTCTGAAACAGGAGGGTAGCAAGCTCCAGGTTTTCCTGGTTAGCATAAGCAGATTAACTTGTCAGTTTAACGAGACTGAATGATGAGGCGCTACTTCTTGTTGGAGACCATATGGCTGTGGTTCTACTTGTAGGTTAAACACTGCCTGAAATACTCCTGGGTACTGAAACTCAATCATCTCTGCTGCTCAACTGCTAAGGAGGTCTGATGTTTTCAGTCTGTGCAAACTAGAACTCTCCAAAAGGATTCCCGGCCGTAGTTTGGAAGCTAGAATACTCTATAGACCCTTTCCAATGCATTTAACATGCAGCCATGCTCTTCTGGAGGCTAAAAGATTTTACCAAGATAGGTACAGGCTGCTTTTTATGAGCTGCACTCATTGCTTGGCGACATAACCAGGACGGCTTCAGTTACTACTCTAATGGTCGTCCCTGGGCCCACCCAAGGAAAGGAGGTTTTGGTCAGGGAGTTCTTGTACTTTAAGATTTGACAAAGTAGATGATGAGAAAACTGATCTCAAGAGATAGAGGTTAAAGAAAGGCAAATGAAGAAAGAGCCTCTACATGCACAGCTGAACAGTGTGGGCTGAGATGGGTGGATGGAAGTTTGACCTCTAGGACTGAGCTTCATATAAATAAATACAGTGTGGTTGAGAATTGAATCTGCTCGTGATCTTTTGTACCTGTACGGTGTATGGAGCCTTCCAGGACTCCGGTTTTGTTCGCTCCCTCAGTATTTCCAGAGGAAGAGCCCAAGGCAGTAAGTGTCCTAGAGACCTTCAGCTAAAGTTGCAAAGGGCGAAATTCAGTTTGAGAGGAAGACTCCAAATGGAGATGCCTACATTTGTACTATTTTATAATCAGTGGAGACTGTAACATACCAATACAGTCAATGGGCAATTCAGCCCTCAGTTGCTCGGGATGCGGTTCCAGCCCCTGATTTAGATACCTTCGTGTTAGCGGAGTGTCCAAACTCCACCAGGATAGTCACCGCGTCACTAGGTCTTCATTCAGTTGACTACAATTCTGGCTTTCCTTTCTGGTTTGTATCTACTCGTGCAGAGGGTACGAACTCTCCTCAGCTCCTCTACTGCATCTTCTAGATCCATGCAGGCGTCGTGGATGTCTTAAGAGACCTGATGTTATCTGAGATAATCTAGGTATCAAATGACACTGTAATACCTATGCTTAAGCAAAGTACTTCTTTAGGGCTTCTGATTTGGGCTTCTGAATTTCACACAAGGTATGCCAAGACATTTATTGGTTTGATTTGGTTGCAGACTCTTCTGTGGGTACAGGTATAACCAGCTGCTCTTCCCTGTTCAGTTGAGGGTAGGGGACGTGAAATTCCCCCCTCTTCAGTTATTGTTTCTACCAACCACCGGGGAGGATGCCAATACTGTAAAGGACGTAAACCACTTAGACCCTCAGTACAGATATTTGTGCAGAATGGGGTTTAGGTGGCATTTCCGAAAGGGTCAGAATCGGTCTTTTATCTCTCTTTTGTGCAAACTGTTCAGGTTCGCAGAGGACTAGGCCCCGGGCTGAGGTTCAGATAAGTGAAAAGACGATGAGAAACTACTGGGTTTGGCGTAAGAAACTGGTGGGCATAACGGGGCGAGAAGCTAACAGAAGTTGCAGAGAGTGCCATGAGGTATGCCCAATTTCACAGATGGTTCAGGGGAGTTCTGAGGGATGGCAAAACTTCACACATAATTAAACGGAATATTAGTGACATTTTGGAGAGAGTAATCTGCTAAGACCTGAATTCCCTATCAGCAATACCACAAAAGAAGAAGATTACCTAAGGAATCACAACAGAAACACCAAATTCAGGTACACATCTACCAAAACTAAGACCAATGGCAAAAAAAGTATTTAAGGGTGGCTTCTACGTTTAGGAAAAGACGAGGGCAGAGAAAGGCAGGGAGAAAAGTGGATGGGGGGAAAACAAGCATGGGAAAAAGAAGGAGGCGAGGGGAGGTGGTGGAATGAAAGGAGCCAGTCGGGTATAAGCAGGCTGCTGGTTTATATACTTGTCTCGCCAGTCTGATCGCTGCAGTCTGTCCTGCGACAATCTGCCGAAGGAAGTTTTTCAGTCTGATTTTGCAGGCAGAGAATATGATGCTTGGCTTACAAAAGTTTATAGCTATAAAACAGGTCCTTTTCCTTTAAAGTTCTTTATAACACATTTGGAAAACTTGGGTGTTTTTTTTTTAAGAAGATACTAAGTTTTTTCAGCTTTTAATCCTTGAAATATATCAGGAGTGCCATCAGCTCTGCTATTCCCTTCTCTTCTTAAAAGTTCTTAGGAGTTTCAGAATAGTAAATCTAAAGTCTCACCTCTTTAAATTAATAGCTGGAGTACTAAAACTTTTCCTGAAGTTTTTTATCTCCAAAATTTATTTAAGGGCAGATGAAAACAAGCAACCAACCAAACAAATCTGCATTTTAACTTCCTGACTTGAGCTTTTTCACTTTGCAATTAAAATTTTACTCTCTTGCTGTTATGATATTGTTACTTCACTGGTTGGCTAGTTGCCTAACTCTAAAAGACACGATTTTCTAATTTAAAAGTCAAATAGAAGGCAAGAAAATTCATGTATTTTTTCTGTTATTCGTCACAAAGAAGCAAAAAAAAGAGCAAATGTAACCTCTCCCCTTCACATATCACCTTCCCAAATACTTATTCACCAGGCAGAGGTTCACTGTGCAAAGAAAGATGCACACTTTAGATAGTTTTGCGGAACACAACCAGACCTCTGAACCTTTTAAAATGTACTCATCACCACGAAACCCCTCTCTAAAAGCCTGGAGCGACGGTGGCATCGCCACAGGCAGAGGGTGGCTTGAGTTTGTCCCCATCCCCTCTCTACAACCTACTGGGTGTTTTGCATTAAATAAATGTCCTGACCCAGTCTGCTAGTGGATGGAAAAGGAAATCCTTTCTGACTCCACATGCACGTTCCTCTTCAGAAACAACAAACACTTTCTTCCTGAAAGTAGCTTTTGGCCGCACGTGAAATAAATGCGTCCACCCCAAGGAGTGAGCCCAGCCCGGGGCAGGTTTCAGCACCGCTTCCCGTGAGCTCCGGCTCGGGTGTTAGACGTCTCTGAGCAGAAGACCGTAGAAGAAAAGTAGTGACAGCTACAAATACTTCCAAACTTGCTATAAATCCACAGTTCAGAACTGTGCTCCACAGGAACATATTTGTCTCAACTTTCTTTTTCCATTTTTTCCCCTCATGGAAATTGAGATTTTAATTTTTTTTTTCCATTTGTTGGGCAATTTCCTAATTTCACAATTAAGCAGGGATTTATTTTTTTTTTCTCTTCATTTGTTCAATAAAGCTAGAAAAATAAGTCCTTGCTTTCTAATCAGTCTAACCTTTTTTCTCATTTTCTGTGTCAGTTTTCTACAGGCTAGCTTAAAATCTGAAGTCTTCTCTGGCTGCATGACTTACACTGAAAGCACTGAAATCCAGCAGACCATCCTTCCTCTCAGGAGATGCCTACTTGACATCCCTTTTATTGCTAATAGTAGAATTTAAATGTCGGACTGCTTTCTGCGTGTAGTTTTGCTGATTGCACTTTGAAACTGCTTCCTAAAGAGAAAGCACTTGTTAAAATTTTGTGTCCCTGCTCCCTCCCCATACACACACACCTTCGCTGCAATATGCAGAGCGCTGGGGAAGACTTAGAGATATATAGTATTGGTGGGGAAAAAAACCCCAAACAACTTCAAAATTACGTTTCTAGATCATAAATGGCTACATAATTATTAAGCAGTGGATTTTGGAAACTTTTTTTGCTCTTGTGTTGAAAAGAGCCGACATCTTATATTCCAATCACACAATTCTAGTATTTTCAAACTACACCTGCGTTATCTTTAAAGGTGACTCTGTGTTTTTGAGGACTGAGAGCTTTGGGTAAAAAAGCCTGAGCTTGGCAGAAAAGACAGTCTGAAGCACTTTGGATTTTTTCCCAGATCTGCTGTATCTCTTTCATGCTTTATAGTGACATCAGCATTTTATACCTCAATATTTATTCTAGGGAGGAAATAATTCTCAAAGCAAAATAAACAATGATATCATTAAATTGGCAACTTTGCCAAGGAAGACAGATAAGAAGCCCCTATATATGGTGTATATAGATAGCATGGGCTGAAAGAAATATCTGTTTGTCAGAAGACATTTCCTTTCTTTGGGTTTTTTTTTTTTTTGGGGGGGGGTAAGCTTTTGAAGAGATTTTATAAAGTTTTAAAAATGCAGTGATTCACACATTGCTTACTGAGTTCTGATAAGAAGTTCCTGAATATGTTGCAAGCTGGCAAAATGTAAAGCAGGGAGTTCTCATCCTGTTCAAAAGCTGTTATTTTCTGGTACTGCATACAAGAGACCTCCTGCTGGCATTCAATAACCTCACTACAAAAAAAAAAAAAAAAAAGAGATAAAACCAAAATGTGTTGTGTGTTTTAAAAAGAGTGTCACAAACTTCAGTGTCTATGTATGACTTGGGCAATGTCGTAGAAAAGTTGACAATAGGGTAGCTGGAATAGAATTTGGTTCGGTCGATACCTGGCAAGTTTTACAAGGGAGAACCATGAGCTACAGGAGCTGGTGTGACCCATATTTATACCAGAGACCTCCAAGGAGCTCCTGGGAGCTTGTAAAGACATTTTTCTCTTCACTTTTGTGGTTTTGTGTGCAGATTTTCCACTTCTGCTTTTATTTGGGAAAATATGCATTCATCTCAAAAACATGAATGTAGAAATATACCTACACAATTTTTAATACAGGAATAACTGTTAGCTACCTTAAGGAAACATGCAACCGCAGAGCCACAGCTATACTCACCTGGGTTGCAACCACACAGCATACGCACAATCATTCGTTACCTCGTTACAAACGAGGGAGAGATTTCTAAATATTTTGCAGGGACGGTGGTAGGAATAATCCATTTGTGCTGCTTAAAATAAAAGCTACGCTCTATTTCTTCATTGTTTTCTCTCAAAGAAAACACACACATTCTCTTTTTGCTCCTGGTAAGGCACGCGTAACAAGTTTTAAGGATGAAAACAACGGACAATGATGAGTCGTATAATCTGACACTCACCCCAAGGATATCCAGGAGTTCTGTAGTCCATAGCCACAGCTGTGAGAATGTTCATGTGCGTGATTTATTTTTAAGCAGTTTAGGAAAAGTGAAATATAATGTCTGCTGCATATTGGAAAAAACCCTCTAAAATATTTGGTTGGTTTTATCATTTTAGTATGGATTTGAATTTTAGCTGTAACAAACTTTGTTGTGATGCATACCATATATATGCAGCACTGGCTCTCTATAGGAGAGTGTCCGTTTGTTTTACTGAACTTATCAAAAGGGTAAACTTACCATCGGTTAATCTGGCACATTTGCTCATCATTCAATTTCATTGTGAAATAAAATATACCATTTAAGAAGCCAACTTTGAGTAACATAATTTAAAATGCTATCTTTTCTCTTTGTTTTTCCATATATGTCAGCAGCAGCAGCTCCACCAATGAAGTCACTGTGAATTTCTTTCTCTTGCAGCTTATCTGGGGAGCTGCAAATAGGAAGCAGTTTTATAACTCTCTTTTTACTCAACAGAGGCCCGTCCCAGAAAGCGTTGACACAGTAACTACGGATGGATCACATAGAGACAAATGGGAAGGGCAGCCCAGTTTCTGTTATTATAACGGTAACTTTATAGATAAATCAAGGTCGCTATTGTGCTCCTATACAGACCCGAACTATCAATATATAGGAAAAAGAAAAGTGCTGTGGTAGCATCAGTTTTATGATTTATAAGCACACTCGCAGTTCCAGTTCTTATTCCTACACACACGTTTCTCTCTTCCTCTGCTCTTTAATTATATGTTTATAGAAGTTAAACTGTTGCTGAGCGGGAAGGCAGCAAATTTAGATTGCAAAAGGAGATATGAGAAAAAATAGCATGTCTTCAGATAAAGGACTGCTTTAAAGTCAAGATCTGTTCGCAGAAGTATTTTCACAAACTTCCAGATCCTTACAAAGCCCTCTCCCAGATAATGTGTAGTCTTATAGACTGTTTAAATGAAATCAGGGGACAGAATTTTGCCAATACCTTTAATATTTTTAGTCTGCTCTAGATCTGAGGCAGCCTCTGGAAGTACTTGTTTTTTACTGAAATTAAAAGGGAAGCGTCCAGTCCCCAAACCTGTTTGGGGGTTATGCTACCTCCATGAATACTGTAAATTGTACAGCAATATAAAGGTCATTTTAATGCCTTCCATTTCCTTTTATAAGATTTTGATCATCTCTAAGCAACTGGGGTTTTCACTGTGTCTCCTGATTACTCTTTGTCCCGAAACTCTGTTTTCCTTACACCTGTGTCTGGATTAGGATATTCTAGGCTGCTGAACCAACTCTTCTGTATTTAAATTCCATCACTTGCCTAGTGCCCTTCAGCAGGGATTTAGAATAAGGTACAGAAAATGCATTTGCACTTCTAAAAAGGGAACGAGACATTTATAATCATCAAACTAGAGAGTACTGCGGATCCAGAAAGGAGTCCACAGTAAAACCCAATGGATGGTGTTCACGGAAGACAGAACTCATCTAAAGTGGAATGAGAGCAGCCAGCATGGGGCAACCAAAGGAAGTTGTGCCTGACCAACCCGACTGTTTTCTAGGATGAGCTGACCAGCTGTGTGGTCAGAAGAAGGGCAGTGGATGCTACAACCCTCGATTTTTGCAAGGCCTTGGACACAGCGTCCCGTAGCGTCCTTAGAGCCATGTCGGTAAGGCGTGGGCTGCATAAAATTGGTGGGAAAGCGGTGAGACTGCTTGGTTCGAACCATGGTGATCAATCCTACAAAATCCGCTAGCACCGGCTAGTTACTACTGCTGTCCTTCAGGGATTGATACTGGGATCAGTTCACCTGGGGTGTTCTCCAAGAATCCACCACTTCCCTAACAGTCGTGTCTTTACATGGACGTTGACCAGCTCAGAATTAGGAGTGGGTTCAGGCAGCGACTCTGAAATAACAGGAGGAAACGAAGAGGAAGACTGTTTCATCTTCTTGGATGAGGGGCGTTGGACGGTTGATGGTGGTAGGACAGCAAGGGGGTATGGTCATCTGGGCACCCTTTGCTGTGGCGTTCCCAGACAGACCTGCAGGTGAGGGAGTGGGATTTGTGGGACAGCCTACCTTCCGATAGCTTTGGGTCACATGCCTGATGAGGACATTTAGTCCTGTTTTGTTTCTGATTGCTTCTGTCCCCTTGCATGAGCACGGAAAAACCACTGAAGAGTAAGGACGCCTCGGTGTTCCGTGCTGTCGCACTTAGAGGGGAACAAGCATGTAATGCAATGGAAAACAGCTGGGGGAAAGCATGGCTCAACAGTTATCTGATGGCAATGTAGTCTTAATTGTTTTGTAATTTCTAATGCTGTCCTAATTGATTTAGCATAAACAAGAGGTTTATTCTGCATGCACAGTCATATCAGATACATATATGTCTTCAGACACTGAGATATATAGCATTTATGGGTAAGGAGAGCATTTAATCAACTAGTCACAGGTGGTTTTCTGTGCCTCTCCGGCTAAGAAGCTATGTCCTTAGGGTATGCCTTTACAGTACTCCAGAAGCAGACAAACTGATCATGAAACTCTGTTTTGGTTAATCATTTTGTATAATATAAATGTTCAGCTGCAGTCACTTTACTAGCAATGATTCTTGATTAAAAACTTTTGTCCCTCATAAAATTAAAATCCATAAGGAAGTCTTACGATAACTGTTCTTTATTCTTTGGTTTTTTCTCAGCCAAAATTAAATTAGAATTTCTTTCTTAATATATTTTGTATTGCTAGAATTTCTCTCTCTTTCACATAATAGGGAAAATTTATGAAGGCTGAATTCAAGCAGGCTGTCCAGGCTGCTGTTCTGCAAGATTCTGCACGGTAATAGTACATTCTAAGATATAAGATACTTATTTGCTTTTATTAGGGGTCAGCTCAAAAGTTTGGGTTTTAAAAAATCTGCCACTTAGTTGAAGAAATTAAATTGTTTTAATATCCAGAGTTACAGGCAATTTTGTGCTGGGCAATCAAATCTCTGTGTCTGAAGCATGAATCCAAATTGCAATTGTTCTGTGTGGGTTGGTTTTGGACTACAGAGACATCTTATACCGGTACCATAAACTCTCAGTTGGTAGTGATGAGGCAAAGAAAAGGGTGACTGTCCTGAGAGGGGATTTGCTTCACAAATCTTAGGGGCAGTTTGGACGTGGCAGCGTGTTGACAAGCTCAAGGCAGAATTTCAGCTGGAGCTTGGACACCAAGGTAACCAACGTACCTGTCGGGAGGCGGAACCACCATCTCCAGTCTCCTTTTGTTGGGTTTATTTGTTTACTTGGATGACAAGAAAAGCTCACTGCTATTTCTGCTGCTGCTAAGAAGATGTAGAAAAAGCCTGCATACTCGTACGACTCGTGCTGTCGGCTGAGGCTGTTACTGACATTTAAGAAAGTCCCTGGTAGTCAAATGACCTCGAACCTGAAGCGCTAACCGGCAAAACTGTAAGTAACGTAAATTACTCTGCGGTATTTAGATACGTGATGGACTCTGCCAAAGAAGAGGTACCAGCTAATATGGAGGGGAAAAAAAATGCAATAACTGAAGGCTCCAGGGAGGACATGAAACAAATCTGCTTAAACTACCCGAGAGGTCAGTCTGATTCATTAACAAGCGACGTGACAGCAGTCTTTTACAGGTGCCTGAGAGATGAGTACACCACAGAATAATTTCATAAGGTTTTTGCTTTACCCTTTGCCACGCCAGCCTCTTCGGAGAATTATATCTTATATGTCAAGATGGATATTGAGTAAACTGGTACTTCAAATGCAGGCAGATGAAAAATAAGTGTACAGTTGTGAGCTCACCGTCTACAAGCACCTACCTGTGCTATGGAAGAGCAAGGCACAGTTTTACCCCTAATCTCACACGGAAGACTCCTATGGCTCTTCTTTTACGGGCAAAGTGGCTCACCCCATTTGTTTGTATTTCACGGGGAGAGCGGGCTGAAGCCTCGCTGCTCCTCTTCTCCCATTGGGTGTCAGGAGCTAAATCCAGTTAAATAGCCATGAAACAGGCATTTAATACAGAAGGCTAAGGATTGTGATGCTCGGCTCTGGAATATCTAAAACCAAAGCGTTCAGCTCCATCCGTAAAAATTAGTGCTGGCTTTGGCACCTATTTGTGAGAGCGTCGGCACTTTCATGGCCTTTCCCAACAGGAATAGGAGGAAAGTGAAGGGAGGATGGGCTGCCCCAAAGCAAATAGACTGTAGGAAACACCCAAAGGAGCAAAAAGTCCCAAGTTCCACCCTTCTGGAGACCTTCACAGCATCAACAATTGTATCAACAGTGTGTAGTGTTCCCTGAAACTCAAAAAGCTGAAATGGCTTCTTTTATAGACACAGATTGCCTGTCCTCCATCTATAGACGAGGATACTCACCCTGAGAGTGGAGTATTTATCTTATAGAGTATACCCACAAACTCTGCAAGAAAAGGGGAAAAAAAGAGGGGTTTTACCCCCCTTATTCCTTGCTTTTTTTCTCGGCACAGTTCATAAACAGTTGGACAACCATAAACAAACAGTGTACAAGAGATAGGAATGAATGAATGGGTTCTTAAACTTCATGTTGTAGTAAAATAAATAAGTGAATGAATAAATAAATTCTTACTTTTATCTTTACTTTTATCTAATGTTTATTGAGGCTTTAGCATGTTTGGCAAACCACAGTCATTCAATATTCTCTGAAGAACTGTGATCCCAAGCAAAAAGGATCTGCTAGTAATAAATGCAGGGATTTGAATTTGCATGCTGATTTTCCTTTTTTTTTTTTCTTTCTTTTTTCTTCTTTGCCTTTTGTTTCTCCAGGATGATTTGAGGCTTTCTCAAACAATTACTTCCTTTGGATAACGCTCTGTCATAAAGATATGATGCATCAAATCCCTGCAATTGGAAATAAACTAGAATGAAACCAGAAAGACAATGATGGCAAGTAGAAATTCAACAACAGCTGTAGATGCATTTATTGTAGACGAGCCAAGCAATGGAAAAACTCCTGTATCTTGTTGAAAACTTTGGTCTGCTTCTTTTCCCTAATGTCAATAAAGGGACAGTTCAGATTGTGTCCCACAGATCTGAAGAATCTTCTTTTTTTTTTCTAAGGAACAACCTTATTAAAATTTCAGTAATACTCCACCTCCTCCAATGGCTCTTGCAGGAAAAAAAAAAACGCCACTTTACATGACCAGTTCTCTACTGAGGTTTTCTGTTTTCTTGTTGTTTCATAGAAAATGCAGTCTTTAGAGACTGTGATTAAATTCATACATATGCACTCTGACAGTTTGTTCCTCTAGAAAAGACACGAGAGGTTAAGCATTTTCTAATGATCCTGATCTTACCACAATGAAAAGGGCAATTTCCCTATCCCAGTATAACAGAGACTAATAATCTTAAAAAAATTCTTGCAAAAGGGATTCCATATGATTATGATGGACATAGGAGATACCTTTTGAGCAAATTTTGCCATTTTCTTTCTAAAGAGCCTTTTCTAGATGTCTTAATAGGACAGATTCTCTTCTGGCACGTATGTATAACTGTATCATCCAGGGACCCAACTTCTTAGAAAACTGCAGGTATTCATCTCCCAGAGAGCAATTTAATTTAGATATTTATATTGCCAGTGGCTGATAGCTGCTTAAGATATATACATGAGTCAGTGTCTTATTTTATTCTGAATTACCGAATCAATACTGTCAGGTTGTACTGTTATTAATTTGGCCTCGACCTTTCAACCAGGCCTGCTTGCACAGATGTTGGCACTTACGTGAAGCGCACTGACTTCTGAATGGAGGATACATTATATATTTCGCTATTCTCTCAAGTGTCTACTTTCTTTGTGTCCCAGAGAGTTGACTAAATGAATGCATATATATATATTTTATCTTCCGGGAATGAAAACTTGCTGTGCTTCGAAGATGCAAACCCACAGATTTCTGCATTTATCACCAACTTATTGCAGTAAAGATTAATTAATACTTGTATGCAAAAAAGTTTTCTACGGAGTAGAAGATTGGATTGGTAATTATATCAAACAGGTTCTTCATAGTACTGTGGCATTTGGTCTTGTATACGAAATGGTATAAAACAATCCTTCCTGTTGTATCTTTGCATCCACAGTTACCTGTAGGGCAGGACAATATTAAATGGCTTCACGTCGTTTTGGTTGCAAACATTAATTTTTCAATGCCAGCTTTATCTTAAGGGACTGCTATGTTTGGTTTGTCTTTGCATTTTTCAGCCAATATAATTCAGAATTCGCTTTCACATGTACACACACTTACTTTCAATGACCAGATAAGTTAAAGCAAGATATTCTGTAGAGGGGGGTGGAGGGAATAAAATCTTGTTCCATGACTGTGTGTTTGCACTAATGCTCTTTTTAGTAATATGCCAGAAAAATACATGAAAAATCCATTTATAGTGTTTTGATTATAATAAGTAAAAAAAAACCCCAAAACAAAACAAAACAACAACAAATGAAATTTCTGGGCAAGACATTTATATCATCAGAGCTGGAAGTAATGATAACAAAATACTCCTGCATATTTAACAGACCAATTTCAAGACACATTTGCAATAATGTAATTTATTGATTCTCTATATGCTGTGTGCATAAAATAGATGTACTGTAAGAATCAGATCTCATTAAATTAAATCTTCAAACCTAGCAACATAAATATGTAAAGGAGCATTGAAGCTAAATCATTCAAAATGTTTCATCAGAAAAATATTCTGACTGTGGCTCTTTGTGATTTTAGGACATCTTACACTTCTATGAAAACCATTATTATGACAGATTAGAAAATATGATGGCTAAATGCAGAGCTTATTGTGTCATTGTATTACACACAGGGTTGCATGAGCAAGTCCTCCCGTGTTAACCAGCCACGCTAAAATTCTTTATTTTCCACGTGTAATCTAGACTCAGCACTGAAAAATTATAATAATTTCCTCAGGATCATAAATTAAATAGTACGGAGCATTATGATGTGATAAGGAAGCAACCCTTGCAGAAGTAACAAGCCGTGGATATTAACTATAAATTTTGCTGCAGGTACTTTAAACAAATTGAGAAACAGATCACTGCAAAAGATTAATAGAAGCCCCAAAAGTTTCTTTCCTAAAAAGCCTTCTATTAAATTACATGAGCAAGAATCTGCAGGAAGCAGCTACGAGACTTTTGAGTGGAGATGAGGATTACCACCACAGACATTGGAAGCCACAGTGCAGAAAGGTGCAAGAAGAGTTTGCTTGTCAGTAGACCACTGCTGTCTACTTAGTCTTTATATTGTGGTAAAACCACCAATGTTTTTTTGGATTCAGCCTGGGCCCACATCTTCTTGGTGACGTACCAGAGAAGCAGGCATGGCAAATTCTCTTCTCTCACGGCCTTCCCAATATCCTAGGTAAAGGATACTTGTTGGTCATCAACATACAACTATATCCGAAAAACCATACAAAGAGGTCTTGCAAAATGGTTTTTTTGTTGTTATTACCAACAAGATCCGAGCGACTTCAAACTTAACATCGCCTATGCATAACTTACACTGCCAGGAGGTCCCCTTCTTAATCACCCGTTCTTTTCTATAAATACCACAGCTCTTAATACGTCATGAGAAATCCAAGCCTACGGCCAGCAGTGAAATTCTGTTAATGGTCTCTGACATAAAAGCGATTACTTACTCTGTCATGAACAGGACCAGAAAAACCTTAGATTAGTTCAAATTTAACTGGTTTCTCCAAGAGGAACTTGTTAATTAAAAATAACAACAATCTTCAACCCATTGCCTTCAGCTTCAACGAGGAATTGTTCTTACAGGGCCTTTATTTTCTAGACACAAATTCTTCTGATCTCCTGGAACAGACAGTTGCTTACAAACCTTTGCACACGACCGTAGTCAGCAACAGGCCTAAGTCAACAGGAATCGCTCAACATTTGCTGGAGTGTTCCAAAGCCAGTTATTAAGTTTATAGATTACCTTTGCTACTGCGTTCGAACAACAACCTTATAATCTGCCAAAGCCATATCTTACTTTTTAACCCTTCCAAACTATGTGAAATGACAAATGGAATCCCAATTTGAATTTTTTAAGCTTGACTTGTTCTCTGAAATATATGATGCTGTCACTAAAAAGTCAATGTCTCACAAAAGATAACAAACGCACACTGGTATCTGAAACAGCTGCAGTAACTCAGATTCCAGTGCTTGCTAAAAAAATGCAGTAAATTTTGACTTTTTTATAGATGTTTGATGTGAATATATTTGTTGGGAATTCAAGAGAAAATCATGTCCTGACACATAAGAAAATCATTAACTGAAAAATAATGTAGGTAAATTTTAGGTTATTAATCTTTAAGTGTCTTTTTTATTGCCTTTCTCTGATTTCTCCCTGGGCGAGGAGATGGGGGAGGAAATTAGAAGCACAAGAATAGCAAAAAAAAATTTTGGTGGAAATGCTCTTGCCTGCACATAAAATACATTTTAAACAGCACAGGGAAAAATTTAAGATTGAAGATTCAATAAAAAAAAAAACCCTAATGTAATTATTGACAGCAGTTGTAGAAGGAGGGGAAGCAAGAAGTGACTTAAGAAATAGTTTTCACTTTCATCTCTTTGTCCACATTTCGATATTCAGTAATCTAGCCTTCAAAAGTCCAGCTGGGTTGGACTAGGTGTCTGTTATTTACCTGAGTGCCGTATTTCCGACACTAGCACTGGTACACATTCTGTAAGAGGAGCATGTGAGCACGGCTGCCTCCCGCAGCCCTTTACCCCTGTATTCCTCTAATACCCACAGTTGTTTTCTGAGGATATTCCTGCTACTTCTCCTTAGTCGCTGCATCTGAATCTGCTGTCCAATAATCTAACTTTTTTTAATTTTAATTTTCTTTTTTTAAACCTACTGATATTACTGGCCTCCACAACCACATGTGTGGCACCACATTCCAGAAATTCACTGGGGAAAGAAGTATTTTCTTTTTTTTCTGTTTTAAATTGATTATCGATCTCCTACTAGTTTCGGTGAATTCCATTTCGTTTGATTATGGAGGGATTTGGAAATTAACAGTTTTGTTTTCATCCTATCCACACAATTTTCTAAAATGCTATTGTATCCCTCAGGCACCTTCTATCAAAACTGTAAAGTTCCAACCACTTTAGTCTTTCCTTGTAAGGCAGCCGTTACCCTTTACCTACTGCAGTGGTACCTCCTCTAGCTCTGCCTTGTCCTTCCTGAGATGCCAAGAGCCGCACATAACGCTTACTATGGAGTCTTGCAAAAGTCTTATATGTAGTAAAATTATACCCTGCCTCTGTTTTCATATCATTTTTAATGAGGCACAAGGTTTGCTTGACTCTTCGGTGGCGGTGTTTTAAAGAGAACTGGTGAGAGTGGTCCTAAAATCTTTTTCTTGCGTTTCAACTGCTAGTTTCAACTCCAGCATCATGTAAATGTAGCTTAGATTATTTTCCCCGAGGTGCATTATCTTACATTTGAAACTCATGAAAACTGATGTGCTACCTTTTCATTTATTCATTCCATTTTATGAGGTCCTGTGCATTTACCTCGTCACCAGTATAAAACGTGAATTCCCAAGACCCTTAGTATCATTTGTCAGCCGGGAGATTTTGTTGCGCGCTGTCTTCTTCTGGTCATTAATGAAGTCGATGAATGAGTGCTGGTACCGAGGCAGCGCTTGAAGAACTCTGGCACCTGAGTGAGATGGAATTTCCCTCCACTGAACCACCTATTGCTTCATACCAGCTTTCTCTCTCTACAAAGCACTTCTGTAAATGAGCTCTGTCTAGTTGAAAGACTTTCATGCTTGCACGTACCCAAAATGTACAAAAGGGTTGCAGCCCCTGAGGGAATATATCTTTCAATGGGATGCAGTGATTTAAGACCCTAAATTGCTCAGCCCACAGCTCTCATGGAAGCAAATA
This sequence comes from Elanus axillaris, assembly GCA_026212715.1. Classification (NCBI taxonomy): domain Eukaryota; kingdom Metazoa; phylum Chordata; class Aves; order Accipitriformes; family Accipitridae; genus Elanus; species Elanus axillaris. The sequence goes on along the minus strand of JANZLQ010000013.1, from coordinate 2,872,912 downwards.
ATTTACACATCTAAATTTGCAGGCAAAGAAATCAGAAATCCCATTTAATCAATGCAAACACTTTTGCAGAGAAGGTCGGAAACTCTTTCAAAAAAACATTTAACATAAATCCATTGGTCGCTTGCTATAGCAGTAAGGCCTTCAGTTGTAAGCAGATGGGCTGTATAGAACAGTCTGTGGAGTATTTGCATTTTCTCCCGAGTGTTCCTATTTCTGTTTTATTTCGAACATGAGTTGTCTGTGATATTGGAGAAATTAATCAAAAATTTTGTTCAGGTGCATAATGTTCAGAAGATTTCTGCTAGATTATATATTACGTTTGCTACCTTGACATTAAACAAAATTTTATTTATCTATGAGACACATATTTGTAGAGAAAGAGAAAAATACTATTAGCAAATTAAATACATGTAGTCCTATGACTACTTTATTGCATAATTTTTGTGGAAAGCAGTTAGTCAGTGGTAAAAATTATTCTGTTTATTCACTTCTACAAAAGCTTCCTTTTTTTTTTTTTTAATATAGGTAATGTAAAAACTTCAGCTGTGAAGAGAATCACACCATCTTCCTCACTACAGGAAAGTAGGGGAACAGTTGTGTTTTGTCACACAAAAAGTTGCTGAGAGCACGTGTTATATATGCAAATATAAACATATATATGTACAATAAGGTCTGTTCAGCTACAGAAATGAATTACTATTTTCCAAAGAGCAGCATGATTGTATCTGGTAGAATTAATTCATCACTGAAATTTTACAGGGAAGTATCTCTTTTGCTATCAGCAAAGCTACACTGGAATACCACTGAACCAATATAGTGAAAGTCTACACTTGGATCTCCAGTGCAGCAATGTAGCTATTATTGGCTACAAAGGAGGGTGAATTTTTTTTTTTTTTAGAAAAAAAAAGAATTGACCATTTGCATCAAAAAAAAATTAATTCTTGTTTATCTGCCTAATTATTTTCTGAAGGAATATTATACCAAGTGAATGTGCAAATAGTTGATCACGTGATCTTTAACATCTAGTCCTTTATTCTGTAAAAAAATGAGTTGAAATCAGAGCTTGAAGGGAAACATTTTCTACAAAAGAAATACTTTTTCATCAAAGTAGTATCTGATGTTTTCAGGTCGTCACTGAAAAAGCATGCATAAAAGTGCTGACAAAAGGAATTAATCTGTTTTCCTTTGGCTGGATTCTTAGAACCTTATAACAGAGCTGGATTTGTTCAGCCGTGATTCCTCCAGCCTGAGCAGGTCAAGGAATACTGCTAGCTGGTTGCATCTACTGAGTTTCTGTACTATCAGGTTAACTACTCGTAGCGGGTACCTGTGCCCAGGTGGTCTCTGTCATGCCGGACACAGCCGGTGTGGTCTCCAACAGACCCACCGCAGGGAACAGCTGAGCCCCTTGGCCAAGACGGTGGTACATCTGGGAAAATGTCGTTAAGAAAGGGCAAGACGCCAGCGCTTGGCCTTGTTGAACCTCATGAGGTTCACACGGGCCCACTCCTCAAGCCTGTCCAGGTCCCTCTGGATGCCATCCCGTCCCTCCGGCGTGTCAACCGCACCGCTCAGCTTGGTGTTGTCAGCAAACTTGCCGAGGGTGCGCTCGATCCCACTGTCTATGCCATTATCTGAAGCTGTTAGACAGCACCGGTGCCAGTAAGGGCCCCTGAGGGACACCAGTTGTTACTGATCTCCATTTGGACATTAACTGTTAACCTCGACTCTTTGGGCACGGTCATCCAGCCAATTCCTTATCCATTGAATAGTCCGTCCATCAAATCCATATCCCTCCAATTGAGCAACGTGGATTTTGTATGGGGTCATGTCAAAGGCCTTACGGAAGTCAAGGTAGATGACATCAGTTGCCTTGACATAGCTTCCAGGAGGATCTGTTCCATGTTCTTACCGAGCACAGAGGTGAGACTGACAGGTCGGGAGTTTCCAGGGTCCTCCTTTTTACCCTTTTTAAAAATGGGTGCTACGTTTCCATTTTTCCAGTCACTGGGGACTTTCCCTGACTGCTACGACTTTTGGAATATAATGGAGAGCAGCTTGGCAACTACATCAGGCAATTCCCACAAGACCTTGGAATGCATCTCACTGGGTCCCATGGACTTGTGTATGTACAGGTTCTTCAGAAATATAGATAAAATAAATGAATTATGGGTAAAAATTAATGTATAGATGTAATACAGGTGAAATACGGATAAAGTACATTGATTAAAAATAAATAAGCCATTTTTAAATTAATTTTAATGTCTGTAGTATGTAACTATCTAATTTCAGGCACTAAAATCCATATTAAATCATGAAATACCCTGATTTTTGAAACTTTTTGACTACCTAGAGCTTCCAGTGATTGACAGTTATATGAGAAACTCAAACCAAAATCAGTCAAGTCTGTAGAATCTCTAGAATTTCTTTGAAAAGTTGATAGATTCCATTAGGGCTTCTATATGGATTTAATTTTGTTCCAAAGTTTTATCTTTTGACCTTAGTGCCATGTCTGAGACCACACTGAGAATTAGTGGCTTAGGGAAAAGCGGAATTCCTGGCCTGATAAATCCATGACATTCTGCTACTGCCGATGTGTCAAATCTAATGGCTTGTGGCAGGTCAGTTAAAGCTAAAGAACGCAAGGTTTGTATGACAGATTGGTTGTTTATGAAGTGAATTGCTATGTGTACATAACGTAATAATTTGCATAGTTAATTTATTATTGTTGTGAGCATTACATTGGCTTGTGTAAATCATACCAGTTTGCTGTTCAGATAAAAATGGATATTGATGGATTTGTTTTGAGTCTGCACAGCTTGGCCCTGACCAGGAATTTGCCTGGATGGAATTCTTTGCTGCCTGGCCTCAGCTGGCAGAGTACAGCTGCATGTCAGGTCTGAGGACCTGAGCCAGTGGACGCAGGCAAAACTGCTGAGGTCTCGACACCAGCAGAGTTGAAAGTTCTTCTGTTTGCGGCGCTGGCAGAAGACGGGTGAGTAAGGGAGAGGGCTGACAGACGCCCTCCACTGCCCAGCGCTGTCACCAGTAGGCGTTGGGCAGCCAGCGAGTGCATATATCCACGTTTTATAAATACCTGCTTCAGGTAAAAGAGTTTCCTCGGACAAGATTGATAGGAATGTAGATCCAAAACATCGATAGTTCCTACAGTTTCCTGGGATGTGGGAGACCGAAATTTATGTCTGTTTTACAAAGGGTGATTTCAACATAGGTGTCTGGTTTTATTCTGTAACCATCATAGTTACTATATCACTGGATATATATAGTGGAATGCATCATTATGTTGTCTTTTCTTTCTTTTTTTCCTGCCATATAGGTATCTTAGTTTATATGTCTAATGTTGATCTGGGTTTATCTCTTTTCCTGTTGAAGAGTTAGGCCTCTGTGTTCCTATTAGGTGTAGTCTTCGGTATTTAGACCAGATAATTCTTCATTCAACTCGGTCCCCGTGTTTGAATTCTTTCCTGAGCCTGTATGAACTTCCCCGAGACCTATACATCTGTTCTGAAATAACAGAGATACTGTGGGGGTAGTTTGGGAAAAACAGGCGGAAGAATTGGTAGATTTTTAACGATATACCACTTTAAAGGTTACTTATTGGTTTACAATTGGCTTAAGCTCAATTAATTCTGCCCGCAGCTGAAAAGGGCTCTTTCCTCTTCTCATTCTTGTATCAGCCTTTGCAATCAGGTGAGTCAGATTTAGTTTTGGTGTCGAGTTTCTTTTTCCCCACGATTAGTTTTCAACCACAGCTAACCTTGACTTGCTGTAGGGCCACACGCCTGCTGGTACTGGCTGAAGGGTGGCAGCAAAAACCGTAGCTGAGAAAGGCGAGAGTGTGATTTTGGAAAAAAATAACAGCCTTATTTTTGGCTTAAGCTGACCGTGAGGTAGTAGCCTAAGATGTACCCAGAACTTCCCCTTCATGGTCCAATAACTGTAGCCAAGCCCAAACTTTTAATCTGCGTACAGTAACAAGAATGCATCTCGTCCATTTGAGACCCTGCTACATGTTCCCTTGCCTTTGTTATCTTTTTTATTATACAGGTGTAATGAAACATACATTGGTCACCACCTTGAGGCTACTCAGAGAATGAAGCAATATAACATGTGGATGCTGCTTGTCAACTGCAGTTTCGTGTTGCGATTACATCACGCCACTTGCCGAAAAGTAATGGCTTTCGAAAAGCTTCTGCAGGCTATGCGGGGTCTTTGTATTAACCTATAATATACCTATTATGTCTCAGCGCCTCTGTTTTGCTCACTCTCTCATGAAAATAATCTTGCAGTTGATGCCAGTGGCAACTTCTGAGCTGGTGTTTCTTAAGTGGGAGGCAGTTACTGATAGGATGTCATCTGTTGGATTTCGTTCCTTACTGTGACTCATTATAGCCTACTTTACCTTCTGTGAATACTAGAAAGGCTACCCCTTCCTGCACATGCCCTTTAAAGAAAAAAAAAACAACAACAAAATGTTTGCTAGCAACTATCTGGCAAGAAATACAAGGTGAGCAGCCTTTCCTAGCACCTTGCTGTACATTTTAATTAATGAGATTGTGCTAGACAGAGAGGGGTTTAGAAAAAAATAGCACTTGCATGAAAAATACATAGTGTGTTTGCTTTAAGTTGAAGAAACAACAATCAGATGTGGCTCATATTTTTCTGTAATAAATATAAATACATATTGCATATAGTTAAATATAAGGCTGTTTGTTTTTCCATGTCTTAAGAGTACCTTCTGCTCTTACCCATACAAATGCAAACAGAGAGTAACTTCAGTGGAGGGAGGGTGATAGGTAAGAATTTGCCTAAGTGTATAGTCGACTTGCATACACTTCCTAATACGTTTAAATCAATGAATCCATCATACATGTCAACAACAGCACTCTAGTGCACTTCAGACAAATGAAATGTTAAATGCTGCAAAATGGAAGCTTTCAAAATGGCACCTTCAAATTGCTGTAATCAATTTTAAGCATTCTTTAACTTTCCCAAGCAGAAAAAATACATAAATTTTGAAAAGCCTGTGGATTTTAATAGTCTGTCAATCATCTTCTTTTTACTGTTGTTTCAGGTTCAACTGTTTAATTGAAATAATTCAATGCTAAATTTCTTTCAAAATAAAAGGAGTGAAATAACATGGTGGGTTTGAACTGGATGTGGGCTTTCCAGCTTTAGACGGCAGAGGTATTCCACAGAAATTACAGATTCCTTCAATGCTTATAAATCGTCATTATTGTAATTTCACCGATTAAAACATCAATAAATGCACATAAATGTGTAGTAAGTATCTAAATAAAGTTTCAGTGAAGTGTCTATAAGACATAATCCTGGGACCAGTGTAATTTTCTCATGGCACTTGCTAAATATTCTAAACACTCCCTGAGCTGAACAGGAGAGAGTTGTTTAAATAAACCATATGGCATTTATATAAAATAACAACAAAGTAACCTGTAAAAGCACAGAACAACAAGGTTCCTAAGTTTTATTTATGATTAGGGAGGGATTTACAGAAGCACGGAGAAATGTGTATAAATACCTGATGGGAGGGTGAAGAAGACGGAGAGAGGCTCTTCTCCGTGGTATTCAGAGACAGGACAAAGGGCAATGGGCACAACCAGTCCATCTAAATTAAGAATGTACTTTCTTACTGTAAGGCTGGCTGAGCACTGGAACAGGCTGCCCAGGAACATGGTGTTGAGTGCCCAGCCCTGGAGACACTCAAACGCCAAGTGAACGTGTTCCGGAGAACCTGCTGGAGCTGCCCCGCTTGCAGCACGAGGGGTTGAACTGGGGAGTCTCCGAGACCCCTTGGGGTCCCTGCTGGTCTGCCGTGCTGGGAGTGGTTGCTCTCCGCCTCCATAAAGAGAAATGATGTGGCCTTCGCTCAAGACAGACACAGAATATTTCACGGAATTATTTAGGGAGGGATTTTCTGAAGCATTCATTGTTTCCACTTAAGACATTCACATCACCGACGTATAGCTGAGCTACGTGAAGGAATGGAGGAATGTATAGTCACAAACCCATCCAGTGATGCCAGCAGTTCTGCACTGCGACTTTCCCACATTCATTAACATAATTTCATAGTTTCTGTACACCACTGAATTTCTTTTTCTCCACTCTAAATATTACTCTTTCAAGTAGCTTCATTCTACCATGAGTTTATTAAAGGAGACAAAGAAGTATCCAACTGTGCTGCCCATAACAAACATCATAAAGCTTCACAGCATGTTTTAAGCAGATAGTCTATTGCAAGAACATCAGATATTTTAAAATCACATTTCTTATTTAAGTTTTATCTTATGTAAAAAAGATGAACAACAACAACAAACCCCTAAAGATGTCAGGCAATTTCAGAGAATTCTGAAAAAAACTGCTGGACAAATATACAGAAGAAAAAAAGCCTTTTAGCATTCCCAGGTGGAAAGAGCAGTTCTCCTTGATGTTCATAAGCCACAAAGTGCTGAGAGTGAGAAAACTTTCTGGTGAAGTATCATCATGTTTCTGTCTTTTGTAGAATTCTCTAAGCCACCTCAGTGGTCATTGTCAGAGATACTATGGACCTCTTGTCTGAAGTGCAGCAGTCTTTATGTCTCGCATGACAGATATGCCAATTTAAGCCAAACAGCTTTTGTCTTGTATTGATAAATAAAATCTTAAATATCTCTACTATATCGTTACAGTACACTGCTCAGCTACTTTCCAAACATTTAGCTTTCAGTTCCCTCTCTGACCTTTGTGCTTGCTGAATACAAATTCTCGATATGTTAGCTTACTGGCAAAAAATAAGTAAATTAATAATATGTTTTCTTAAGACCTCTGCCAGCTGTGTTTTCTATGACCCTAAGGATTAAAAGGATAGTTGAGTATGTACAGAGACTCTGAAAGTCCATATTCTAGTTTCACATCTTATTGATCACAGAATGAACTTACACAGGTCCCCAGTTGCCATATGGAGATTCCTCACCTGTAAAATGCTTTGAAACGGGAGGTGGATGCACAAGCTGTGGATGAGTTAAGATAGGGGCTTATCACTATCGTTTTAGCCGTAGCCTGTAGGTGGTTATGTTCATATTTGTAAAATAAAAGTGGATCTACAAATTTTCCAGAGGAACAACACAGCACAGCAAAAGAGATATTCCTGAATAAAATTCTGAATTGCCACTATTTTAAAACTCCACAGAGGAATTAGAATAAAATTGTCCTAAGTCCTAAATTGTGCTCTATATTTTACTGTGTAATACCCTAGGTTCATTGTATGATTTAATCATGATATCAACTAAAGATTTTGAGTTTCCCAAAGACTTAAAGAGTGTTTTATCCTGCTCACTGGATACCCCAGTCTGACGTTCCCTGGTGCTCGCACCCCGCTCTTTCCAGTCGCTGAACCCAACGCACGGCCCTACCGACCCGCCATCCCACTCCCACTGCTGGCACTCGGACACCGGCCCACACACGCACGGGCACGGAATAGAGTCCCTCGCCCAGGAAATGACTTAGAAAATGGAGTTTAATCAGAAGAGAGGACAGGCTATGCTGATCAGGTACAGAGCACAGAGTACCGACTAGCAACAGTTAACATGGGATTGTCCCTTATTCTGCACTTGTCCATGTACCCACTTTATTGCATGTAGTAAATTTTTTCCCTACCACATTCATTATAAAGAAAAAAAAAAACAACCCAGACTAAACTTATTCTGAATATAGGACTAGTGATTTGTATGTAACACTTTATTGCACTCAGACTCAGTCTTAAGTTAGCTACTTATATACGTCAGTTTTGCTCCACTCTAAAATAATCACCACTGATTCATAGAAGTATTTATATAACCCAATACTAAATCAACAATAATTCATCTTTTCTTAATTATCCAGATAAATAAAACTATGGAAAAAAATAATAATGATTTACGCATGACTGTGTAACGTTCAGAACAAGAAACACTAGGTCAAAAATCCTGAGGTTATTGCAAAAATAAATCTAGAGTTTTTAAAACACACAAACCTGCTTATTCTTGAATTCCTGTTATTCTCAGGAGATCTTTATTCTGGGACTGAGTTTCATTTCATTTCTTGAGGTCGGTCATGAGAATTTAATTATATAAAATTGTGAAAAAAATAGTTTTACTCCTAAGTGATGTACAATTTTTTTGATCTGATCTGGAGATCAGATTTCCTATGGTCGATAACGTGTCAAGAGTAAAAAGAAGGCTAATTACAATCACAGCATTGAAACTGTGATGGTAAAAGAAAGAGACTGAAAATAAAGTGTAATTCAGTCCTAAAGGACCGTTCCTTAGATGCCAGCACACAACTTCTATCTTCCCTAATAAATTTTGTGTGCACAGCATAAGATAGACTATTATCCCTCATGATTAATTTCTTACAGTAGTCCACAGATTAAAAGACATGGAAGATGAGATAGGATTGATAAGTCATTCTGTCTGGTTAGTAAAAATTTTATGTGTATTTGCATATCTAAAAATATGATCCCGTCACTGCAAGAGTATGACAAAACCTTCAGCTTTAGTTCTCACAGGAATCTGTTACCAGAAACCTGAAAAGTTCAGGGACAGTTGTGAGGAAGGTCAAGTTTGATAAGACATACCTGCAGTTCAAAGCGCTTCATATGGCCTTAATTCGCCGGATCAACTCCAAATCATGCTATAAACAAGGCTGCTTCAAAGCAACTTCTGTTACTCTTCTGCACTGTCTGTGTAAAAAAATAACCCACAAAATATTAAGAGCGCTGCTCTGTGCATGTGGGCTATCCAGTACTGTAATCTCTTTTTCCCGTAATGTTTACTGATGAACAAAAAAAGGCCATTGTAAAGGATTAATTAATATTTGAAATTGTAGCCCAAGAAATATGTCATTGCTGTGACTAATAGAAGGTACAGGCCTTAGCCACCGCTGAAGCCTGAAAAGTTGTTCTAGACTTGTCTTGGCCTGAGCTGACTTCAGGTTGTTTTAGCTGCCATAACAGTTCTTTAATGGTCGGGTAATGATTGACCGTCTCGGGGTTTTGGTTACCTTCCTGAATACCATATACGATAAAAATGGAACCAATCTGTGCAGGGGATGAGTGAAGAAAGAGCGAGTAAGCGCTTTGCGTTAGCAAACATACGAAATTAACCCTAAGCAGCCCCAAGAGAGAGAAGGGAGAAAGAAATCCCTCTCCATCAGACCTGCATTCCCCCAGGGAAGAACCTCTGGCGTTGCCAACTCTTCGCAACCCCTGTATCCATCTGGAGTAAGGCGGTACCATCAGCTCCAGGACTTCGACGGGCAGTGGAAGGTAGAATCCAGCACCGGAGGAAAAAGGGTGGATAGAGGAAAAGGGTCGCTTATGTACGGGAGTGATAGACTTTGCTGAAGGGGACAGTAGTTCATTAATCGTGTAATTCAGACTGTATTAGTATCATTGTAATAGGACTGATAATAACGGTATTGTTATATTTTAATTGGTTGTTTGTTGATTGCTCAAGCATTAATCAGATTAACAGTAATTTCCTGGATACACATATAAGGCAACCCCCTTCTACCCCGAGTATAATTTTGAAGGAAACACGGTATGTGGGAAACGTAAGCACTATGTTAATGCTGAACAATATCGTTTGGCACACCGGGTTGCCTCAGGTAGGATCTTTACGCAGTAAGATTTTGCTTAGGAGCTTGTCGACACTCTCCCTCCTTTTGACGCAGAGCTATGTTAGAAGTTTTTTTATCACTAAGCACTCAGTCAGAAATATATTTATCTAAGAATATAATAATGACAATAATGCCCTCGCTCCCCCCATCCTTAAAGCATATTTTGTGCACAGGCGGTTTACCCTATTAGTCTTCTCTTTTATTACAGTAAATACCCTTTTGGATAACTCATCTTTACAATGATTCAAACTTTGTCTTGGTGTATACAATCAAAACGTGTTACAGAAAGGTAAAACAATTTCACACTAGGTATATTCCTGAGTTTGTATGCGCTTCGTTAAACACACTTGTACATTTAGAAATGTGAACACAAATGAGTTGTCACCATAACTTAAACCTTAGTGATTTTTCTTAGTGTTCCATATAAACCAGTGCTTTGCTTTAATCACCGAGTTTAATTTCAGGACTACGCTTTTTAGCAAGAGTTACTTCAATTACTAAATACTTCTGTGGTCGAGTCTGTGATTCCATTGTGCCTGTGTATTACATGTATGTTTATTTGCATGGGTTTAATCTTGGTCTAAATGTGGAACATTTTTCATAAGACTACAGGGTCACAGGAGTAGATAAAACGAAATGATAGAAGCCCTCCAGCTTAGTTCTCTATTCCAAGTTTTGTAAAAAACATTATTCAGATTGATTTGGTTTGCGGTTCTTTCTCAATACTCATAGCTTACTGATCCTGCTCTCTTCTCTTTTGCACTCTCCAAGGGTGCTTTATGCTTACTTTTCTAATTGACAAGGTGGCAAAAATATTTTTAATTAAAAAGGTTCTTTGATTCTGTTAGTCTTACAATTTGCAGTTAGAAATATGTTTGCTTCTCTCTGGAGACTCAGCATTCAGTGTTAAATTAATGAAGACTAAGGACTGCTACTGATGAAAATAATTATTGCTTCTTTAAGAAAATATGCAAGTAAGTAATCATTAACTTCTATAGCATTTTTCCATAATTCATTACACTTATTGGTGTATTTTTTTTAAAATAGGTGCTTTTAGCACTCAGAGGATTGACCTTCTATTTATTATTGGAATCGATATATCAGTTCTCAGAAGTGAAACTAAAACACGTCTTGTTCATTAAAGTTGTTTGCAGTTTCAAATTTGTGGGGAAAAAAATAATCTCTTTATATTAAATTTCTGGGAAAGAAACAATCATTTCATATGGTTTTGGACTGGTTTTCTGTATCCAAGGTCAGCTTGCTATCTGTTATGCTGCTTTAGTCTTGAAATGGTAACTATTCACCTTAATATTAGTTGTTCCTGTTTCTTGTGACGATTAGGAAGCAAACAGAGCGGATAGTTACAATGCTTCTACTGGTGTTCATAGTTTCCCAGAGCTCTGGGGAGTGAAAAGAGATGACGGTCTTACCTACGTTGTTCAGACCTTTGCTTTCAGCATGGAAACTGAAATATTTTAATTTAGTTACTCTTAAGCAGAAACAGAGAAAATAACCGTATATTGAGAAGGAAAACAAAACTAGACCCTGGAGAAGAACAAAAAAAAAAATAAAAATATTGGACTCTAGTTACAGCTGCCTGATGCAGCTGGTATTACGCACTGATAAAGTTTGTTGAAAAATGGAAAAGAGGTACCTAGAAGTTAAATTCTGATTTTTCATCTCTGTTTCCTAATTAGCACATGAACTGGCAGGCTGCATGAAAGACACTGGATATAAAGAAAAAGACCTTGTCAATTATATTGCAGGAGTGTTTTAAGGACAAAATGACAGGGGAGAGGAGGGGAGGAGAAAAAGAAGGGAAACAGAAAGGAGAAAGCAAAAGTGGATGTGGATAATATGAAATAATAAATCTGAATCACAGAATCATGGAATCATTTAAGTTGGAAGAGATCCTTAAGATCATCAGGCCCATCCATACACCTAGCACTGCCCAGTCCACCGCTAAACCATGTCCCCGAACACCACGTCTACGCGTCTTTTAAACACCCCCAGGGATGGCGACTCCGCCACTTCCCTGGGCAGCCTCTTCCAGTGCCCGGCAGCCCTCTCGGTGAAGAATTTTTTTCTCGATCTTGTAGGAAAGACCTTGTAGGAAAGATCCGTAGGAAAGAAAAAGAAAGTGAATTATGCACATCAACTTTCAGAGGGACATATTCAACTGGATTTGGCGAGGTCTTAATTTTTCACAAACTTCATCCACATTAGCTGAAAAGCTTCATCTGTTTTACAGTTAGATGGTTGTAGTAAACGTGTTGAAGGGCGCAGGTACAGGGATACTTACAGAAAGCTAGAGAAGTGGAGAAGGTAAAAAAAGGCCATGTTTTAATTGTTACCCAGACATCACAATCATTTTAAAGACATCCTTTGTAACCGTTTCTCCTGTAATACAGAGCTGTGTTTTCATTTTTCTCCATTTCAAAGACAGGAAAGGTAACATCAGCTCCTCTGCAGCTTAAGGAAGGCGAGTGCCTAAGATGACTGAAGGATCTAGGATGGAATAATTTACCCCGTATCACACAGGAGTTATGCATTTAAACATGGATGGGAACTTGGATTTTCTTGGCCCTGTATTATAGCGCAGATTACCGCACCGTTGTTGATCTCTAGTACCTCTTCTGATGAAACACATCTGAGTTAATGTTTTCACTATTTAAGGTATATACTTAGGCTATTCCACCAGCCATAGCTGAAAATGCCCCATGTAGAATATCAAACAAGCGCCATTCAAGGAGCACAACAGAAGGGTGCTGTAATTTTAGCCTTTGAATTGGTGGTTGATTTTCAACTTATATATACAAAGGAATAATAAGCTGAGATCTTTTCAACTTTTGTTTAGAGAATAATGAAGTCTTTTTGAAATCATCAGCGTTTAGAATGTCACTATTTTTAGAATGTTTCAGGGCTTATTCCTTGATGCAAACTTTTGCTCCATAAAATAGAATATTAAAAATTCAGAAAGATGAAATTGGAATAGAATATTTTCCTTTTAAGAAAATAATGCTTTTTACCTAGACCTAAAAGAACTACTGATTATTTTTTTTCAGAAGAGTTAATTTATCTCTATTGGAAGATTTAATTGTAATGCCCATACATATTTGGTTGAATGTCAAGCTTGTCAATGTTGTTGGAAAACCTCTATTAGATAATGTATTTTTCTTTATCTGTGTTATAGATCATATAGTAGGCCAGACATCAGCACATATATGCAGGTCTTGAATTTACTTCAGTAGGGGACACCAGAGGAACTTAACATTTATGCTGCTTTGTGACAAGTGATAGAACATGTTGACCTTTGCAAAAGAAATTAAAACCAAAAAAAAAGGCTGCTGTTTGGCTGACAGTATACTTCTGAACTTTGAGTACAAGCTAATTTGAACTATTTAGTGACACAGTATTTGGATTTTTATTCTTCGCTTAAATTTTGCAGTTGCATTAATTGCCATGTCCTCTACATACTTAACTGCCCTCTCCCTGCACCTAGATAATTAGAAGTTTAATTATGATATTTAATATGTTGGAGGCTAGGTTTGGAACTGAAAATAAGTAGCAGTAAATAACATCATAAATATTTCTTGACCTTTTCTCTGTGCTTGTAAAAATATTTAATAAAAGATCAAGCTTAGTGGACTGGATGCATTGCTATTACATCTGTCTGGAAAAGGTATCCCTTTACAGGATAGCATTAAAGATGCCTTCTATAGTTTGATTTAATATTTATTAATTTTTGCTTTTTTAAAAAACAAAGCATTTCTACTCAGTATTCATGATAAGCAGTAGTTATAAGAGTAATGAAAAGCAGATCTTTCAGTAAAATAATTTCAAATCCTAGTTGTAACATAGCAAATTAAATAGTTTTTTGTATTTAATAAAAACAGGTTAGGTTTTTTTTTTTCCAGGTGCAGTTGTGACTTGATTGGAGTATTCTCCAAACTTCTTTGAATTTCTGCGCAGTCAAGGTTTCATCTGTAAATTTTCAAAAAACTTTTTGAAGTGTCAGTTTTACATTTTTTGTTTAGTTACATGATTTACTTCAGCCTAGCGTAAACACATTGTTCCTACCCCAACATCTTTTTAGTATTACAAATCTAATCTTTTTTTTTTTTT
>JANZLQ010000013.1:2796572-2850926 GCA_026212715.1 Elanus axillaris | reverse complement strand
AGCAGGTTTTCTGGCAGGAGTTGTGACCCCGCGGGGGACCCGCGCTGGAGCAGGCTGTGCCTGAAGGACTGCAGCCCGGGGAAGGGACCCACGCTGGGGCAGTCCGTGAAGAACTGCAGCCCGTGGGAAGGCCCCATGTCGGAGAAGTTCATGGAGAACTGTCTCCCATGGCAGGGACCCGATGGTGGAGCAGGGGAAGAGTGTGAGGAGGAAGGAGCGGCAGAGACAACGCATTGTGGACTGACCACAACCCCCATCCCCTATCCTACTGTGCCACTTGGAGGGAGGAGGTAGAGAAGTCGTGAGTGAAGGTGAGCCTGGGATGCAGGGAGGGATGGAGGGAAGATATTTTTAGATTTGTTCATATTTCTCATTATTCTACTCTGATTGGCAATAAATTAAATTAATTACCCCAGGTCAAGTCTGTTTAGCCTATGGTTGTAACTGGTAAGTGATCTCTCTGCCCTTATCCTGACCCACAAGCCTTTTGTTGTATTTTCTCCCTCTGTCCTCTTGAGGAGGAGGAGTGATGGACCAGCTTGGTGAGAGCCTTGCAGCTATCTAGGGTCAACCTGCCACATGTAGAAATTACATATTTTTTTCTTCACTACTACAAAAATTTTAAAGAAAAAAACCAACCACGAATTCTTCATAATTCTCCTGAAATTTAAAATTGTCCTGGAAGCTTCTGCTATTAGATAATTGGAATTACTGATTAGTAAAATTCATTAGTAACTTCTCTCACAGTGGTCACCGCAAGCTGCTCAGAAAGAAGATGAAAGAATTTCTGAAAAAATTATGCCATTGTTTCAGCTCAGTGAAGTTCTTTATAAAATTGGATATCTGGTGATTGGTCAGTAGTTCTGTGGAACCTTTAGATTCTTTTCAAATCTGTAGTTGGGGGGGTTAAATATATACGAGTAATGACTGAGTATTCTTTTTACTTTTATAAATATACACCATTTTTGGGTACTTACAGCATATTTTGTTTCACAGTAACCTGTAGAAACCTTTTGAAGAGGTTTACTGGGGACTATATGAAAAGTATTCCTTTGAAATACTGGCATTTGTTATTTTTCAATTTCCTTGATTCCTTGTAGACCATCTTTGCATAGGGACACTTGCATAAGGTGGCCTTAGTTCCCTGTAGCTTAATTCTTGTTGTAGGATTGGCATAAATAGGGCTGTGCTGAATGAACAAGTATAGTTAAATATGCAAATATATAATTTTGGGGGTCAGGTAGTACTGGCACAAAATGGTCCTAACTTGGAAGTAGAACATTGCTGAAAATTTTTCCTTTAAAACCGTTCTTGAACCTTCTTTTCACTGTCCACACAGAGAATAAGAAAAAGCGTGGAGGGTAGAAAGACTGTAAGGCAAAGTATTGTAATTGATACTTTCTTACATATCAGAGAAACAATAAAATTACAGAGTGATATTTCCCAGCTTTTCATTTTTATGTGCTACATATCTGACTGTTTTATCAGCTTCTTGAAGAAGATTTTGTGCGAAACATGGGAAAAGGTATTGAATTTTCCTTTCCTTGGTGTAGTCAACCTTTCTGAACACCTGAGAATGCCTTATAATAAGACATTTAAAAGAATATTGAACTGCACAACAAAGACTCTTTGCTAGAAAACCTGATGTGTGTGATGAGTTATTATACTCAATTATTTACAGATGACAGGATAATGACATAGATTGATAAGAAAAAAACCTAAATTCTGAACAAAGATCAAACCCCATTTCTTCATGCAGAGAATCATAACTGTGTTAGTGTTACGTAATGAATTTCAACCCAGTTGGGCTGAAAAAAGAGAAAGGAAAGCCACTGAATAATCCATTAGAATGTTCTTCCCTGTGGAGTAATAGAATTTAAAGAGGGAAAGGACCAATACTTCTGGACCTTCTTGGTGGGAAGCTTTAAATTAAATGTCTAATTTACTACATTTGTCTGCAGTTTTGACCAACAATTCTTTGGTCGAAGTACCCATCTTCAGTGAGAAAAATTATAATAAAATTTAGTCGTCCCTACAAAGAATTTTATGTAAGCGAAAACCAGAGATGCTTCATATACATCAAGAACAATGCAAAAATGTAGTGCATGTCACATCTGTAAGTGCCATATGAATACCATATTGATGGTAAGAGATCTGGTAACTCTCTAAAGGAGAAGAATTGCCTAAAACCAGTATTTTAACTGAGAGTGCTGCTAAATTACTGATTTTTACCTTATACAGAAAGAGACTTCTGAAGAAAAAACCCACTCTGTTCTGTTTTTCTTTGGTTTTCTTTTTTTCTGTGATACCTATTACTTTGTTGTAGCTTTCCAGCGCAAGATCTTCAGGACACAGCCTCTTCATATGTGCGGCGTTGTGTAAACTCTTGTGTTATAAGCCAGATGCTCAATGGGAGTAAATCAGCACTGTGTCATTAAAGTTCAGCTTTGGATTGCGAATTAACTGAAGGTAATTAACAAGTTTAAATACTAGACTGAATCTTCTTTTGGATGAGAAATATTTATAGTTTATTCTGATGAACCTCACTGTTTATTTGAGTTCAGTTCTTCTTTGAGTTAGGAATTCATGAACACCCTGAGGAAATGCATCTGTTGTGCCCAACCCTGCCTAATAGTTTGAAAAAAAGACTTTTTTTTCTTGTTTCCTACAGAAGTCCTGGATCCACAGCATTCATAATGCTTATGGCAGCCAAATACAAGGATGCCCAAATGTATTTTTGTATTATGATAGCTGAGATGTATGCATACACAAACAATACTATTACATCAAATTAGCCACAATCAATACAAAATCAGGTATGAAGGTAGTAATACAGAGGTAAAAGTAACTGCATATATATTATCTTCCCACATGAGAATGAGCCATATAATTATTACCACAATGAGAAGGCTATGTTGTTTTAACTGTAATGTTACAGACTAAAGAGTAATTGGTTTTGTTTAGTCAGAGCCTCTAGGCAGCATTGCAAAATCGAAGTTACAAACCCTATGCAAGCTAAATCTGATTCTCAGTTAATATTCAGAACTGCTAAGTGCTGGACAAGTCAGGCACGGTTCAGTTCCTATTCAGAATACATACAGCACCAAAACTGTAACACCAAAATCTATGCTATAGTTAGGAGTGACTGTCATGAATGTTTGTAAAGACTTTGTTTTCATACTTACAAAAAAAGAAGTTATTAAACTGCTGCCTTAAATGTCTGAATGGTTCTAAGGAAATAATTGGGATTTAAGGCACTACCATATTTTCTGTCAGTTCATTTTACCTTCCTGCCTTTAAAATAGGAGTATTAGTGAGATGATGCCTATCTTGTCTTTCATTTCTGATTCCTGTCATCAGTTCCTATGTCAGCCACCTAGTGTGTAAACCACCCACTCATGACTATTGGAGGTACTCAAATTACTATTAAAACATTCAAAGTATATAGTCTGAATTAATAAGATTGATCTGTTTAAACCTATTGAATGGATTTATCCAAACAGCTCAAATATAAATTGTTACTAAATGTCAAAATATCCTTACTACATGGAGAAACTTGTCGTTGCTGTTATCTTCAGCATAATCTCTGGCGATCAACAGATGCTATTGTATGTATTATAAATCATCTTTGGACAAGGCCTGAACTCTCTACATAGTTTTCTGAAAACAGTACAGTCCAAATATTTGTTGAGGTACCGTGAATAGATACCTTGTATATACTCAACTGCCGTTGGAATTTTGATTTTCTATTACAGATACGGCTGAATTCATATTCCTTTCATGTTTCCAAATGCTTTGGAGTAGATTTGTCAGACTTTGCCATGTAATATGTCACATTCATGGGAAAGCACTTCAAGTGATTGTTTAGAATTTCCACTGTCCTCATCATGCTCACTGCTGTTTTTCTGATCATTCACAACTGTACAGCACTATAGTCCAAAAATTATATGCTCTAAATGCTGATACAATGGTTGCAGCCTAGAATTACTCCTTTAGTCTAGTCCCATCCTGCTTTGCCCTTCACCTAACTGCGAGCTGTTACTGATTTGACAGTTATTTGGTTTTGTCCATGAAAAATAAATTCATTTATCACATATGTTAATAAAATTTAAAATATCATTTAAGAAAATGGTAGATTTACTTTCATAATATAAAAATTAGGATAAAGTTTGGCTTTAGTTGTTGTGATTCTATGAAAAACATAGTAGACTGATTAAGAGATTGACAGCCTCAGCAATGAATAAAAAAGTAGTGTTTTATCTTGGGAGAACTGATATCATTATGATATTTGATCAACATCAAATTGTGTTTTACCCAAAGTAGGTGTTCAAAATTTAAGTTCTTGTCAGCTAGTCACGCTTTCTTCCAGCTCAAATATAAATGGATGCTAAAGCCACTCAGTCCCCCAAATTAATTTTATTATTCATACATGAATAAAAGAATCTAAATCATCAAAACAACGCAAGCTTGACATTCTCTAAAGTCTGTGAAGAAGTGCTCATGGTGGTCTCCAGGTCTAGAAGGAAAATCACTGTGTTCCAAGTTGGAGACGTCCCTTGAATTTCTGGTAATCTTTCACCAGCTTTTTACCAGCACCTACGTATTAGTTTCTAATACAGCCAGGCTAGTTGCTTCTCTGTGTTCTTGAAGTGTACACTTTGTTGGTCTCTCATTTAACTGGGCGTGCAATGGGTCAGTGAAATGCTGAAGCATAAGGGAATTAATGCAGACAAAATGTTTCTGCGTAACTAGGGGGCAGTCTGAATTATATTCCATCAGATTAGAGAATAATTCGAAACCTACGAATGTGCAAAACCGTCTTCTTTTTTTCTCCATTAGGGTGGATATTTTTATACTTGTTCAATATTTCTAGGTTGGTTTATTTTACATGAATACACCGAGATTATTTATGTCTTCATTAATCCATTTCACATTGTAAATATTTGCACTTAGAAACCCTGTCTGTTTTGAAGTGTTAAATATTTATTGTCATGAAGCATTTGAAAGAATATTTGGATTGAATTTATATGTCATTTTTCTGTATTCATGTATGGCACTAAGTTTCTGAAGGCTCTCTGCTTTGTTAAATTTTCATTTTCCAATATTTATGTTGGAATTAATAATTGGAATCCAGTATCAAAGATAAACGTGTCCTGGGAAAGATTTCAGGACATAAAATCCAGAACAAAGAAAAACATTTCCATTTGCTATATCGTTATTCACAGCTACCACTATTTATTTCACGGTAAGACTCCATATTGTCTCATACCTCTGCATTAGTGAGTAATGATACGCTTTGCATGTTCGTACATCAAGGGACCTTTATCACTAAGCCTTCAGCAGATGTGTTCCAATTTTTAGCACGAGAGGTATTTTCTCAGAACTGTAAAGTAAAAAAGAAAGAATGGGATGCATCGGCCTGGAATAAATCACATCCATCATTCATGGCTGCCCTAAAAACTGCTGTTCAATGTAAGAAAGGTAATTCTTGATTGTTCCATTAACTCCGTCACTTGGCAAGTCATGGTAGACAGGCACAAAACAAACCATGTGATAAATGTAACGGTGAATTTCAAAGAATGATTAGATTTTGTAACTAGATTCTGTAACATTTAGACTGTGCTCCGGGTTTCAAATACCAGATACAGCAAGAGGCTTGTAGAACTAAACATTGCAACCTGTTTATTCAAATATAAACCACAAAATTAGAAATGTAATTCCTAGAAATAGGTTAACTAAAAATCTGTGATCCGATGGAGTTACAAATTTTGTGGAATTAAAATTTATGTTCAATTTAAATAATTGTTTGTAGATTGTTCTGAATTATTTTTCGCAGTTTTAATACAGAGCCAACTTAGACATGAGGAACCATGCAGTCAAGGAGGTGTTTCTTACCATCAAAAGCTACCTCATTTGTTTAAGTTATGAGAAAGCATCTGTTAGCACAGGCACAATCTCCATTTTTCTAGCTTAGCAGCAAGACTCACTAGATCCTTTTAGGGACCTACTTCATTCATTCCGTCCACAGAAGTTTTGCTCCAGTTTAGCATCCTGAATTATTTTCCTGCCTATTACTTTTGATTACCAATAACTCCTGTATAAGGTGCAGAATCTGAGAATATGGAAGGTGAGTATGTGGTCTGTCAGTGTTCTTTCTTCTGTCTGTCCCTTAGGCGAAAGGAAGTAAAAGTACAGGGTGGTAATACAAAACCATAAGAGAGGCAACAAGAGTGGACATTAAGATGAGGAGGTGGGGTATGATGATGAGGTGAGGCTGGCTGTACTGGCCCTTGAACTAGGAGAGGCCACGAGAGACCATGGAATGAATTGTTTATGCTCAGATGGAGCAGATATTGCCAAGTAATGTATTTAAGTAGAAACTGTTGCCTGTAGAAATTGCCTCTTGCTTTTTTTTTTTTAAGAAGTTGGGATGCGAATAGCAAAAAACCCATGAAGTTTAAAGAGGAATAAAATAGTATTATGTCTAAATCACTTGCGGCTCCTTTCTCATGTCCTTCCTGGGAAAGGGTATGGTAGCTTTCACATCTCTGCTGCAGCTGTCACAAGCAGAGCTTGGCAAGTCACTGAGATCAATTTTTTCAGTGTATATTTCTCAGCATCCTACCGCAGACAGAAGCATTGTAGTGGGTTTCATTTCACTTAATTGTGTTCATCTCACATTTAGACATCTTCATCTGAGCTGATCTACAAAGGAATTCTGTCTTTGGTAGAGAAAAATAGGTGCTTATAGCATTTGACTTATCTTGCCTATTTTAAGATGAGATGAGCTAAACCTTAAAAGTCTCTCTACTGACTATAAAAGGAGTCAAGGGTAACTGATTCAACTATTGTCATCTGCAATATAGACATCTGTATTTCATCAGTTGATCCCTAGCCCTAGAACCTGTTTTTGCAGCAATGTGCAGCTCTCACCGCATCCAAAATTAATGAGATTTATGTTTTGAGTAAATGAAATTCTACAAAACCTGGCATCCTTTTAAGAACGCAGATTTTGGAAATCTGAAAATTTTCATAAGCTTCAGCAATTGATATCTCTGTGCCTCAGCTCCCCACCTATTAAACAGGAATAATACCCTCTCACTTCACAGTTCTGTGAAAGTAAATTAATTACTGTTTGTGAAGCATTAGATGTTATAATGATCACTGCCATCAAAAAAGCCATAAGGAAATTAATAATTCTGTCTCCCTAGCAGAATTTGAATAGTTGCCTAAGGCTACACAGTGAGTAATGACGAGAAAACAAAATATTGAATAGCTACTTATTTCTGAATACTATTAATCATGTGTGCTGAATGATGCAAGGGTTTCATGGACAAAACAGTACATGAGCATCTAATTAAAAACTGTATTATACTGCTTATGCACAAGAGCACAAATTAAGATTCCACAGATTACTTACATTCTATCTAGCGTATTCTAACTTTGGAGTGCTTTGCTTTGCAACCACAATAGTCTTTTACTGTAGTTTTTAACATGTAGGTATCATTGAGCTTGAAATTGAAAGGCACTTTCACCATTTATTAATATTTTTTATGTTTTCACAAGCCTGCAAATAAAGTTACATCCATTTATCCAGAAAGTACATTGGAAGCACGGTAAAAAAGACTAACATTAAGTACTATATATGGTTGAATTACCTTATGACTGTAAAAGTAAATAAGCTTAGGATCTATTTGCATGGATTAACTTGCAAATTCAAGGACAGCCTGCAGAGAAAAAAACTGTGAAAAGTCATGGAATACTTGTCTATGTGATAAATAAAATAAGCAATAGATGAAATACATGCTCTTATTTGTCTAATTTGGGCACGGAGGGGGGGGGAGCAAAACAGGGCATAACCAAGAGCCGTCAGTTGTTGCATGATGTTTGTCACCTGGTTCTACTTACCATACTCCAGATATTTCAGCAGAATTTACTAAACTGCCAGTTAACTAGATCTTGAGAGACAAAATGTATCTACCAGAAAATAATTCTGAACCACAAATTACTTTCACTCTTGACCTCGTACAGAATTGATTCTATTCCTCAGATTATACAAGGTCCCTGTGCTCTAGTACTTTATGTACCTCTTCCCAGTATATCTGGGACATATCTTTTCTATAAACAAACAGTACTCATATCTGAATAATCATTTCAAAGCATTCTTGATTCTTACTGTTATTATCAGAGATTATTTAACTGTCAGAAGGACTCCCCCTCATATTGTCTTTGGCATTTGCTTTGCCTTGCATAAATAGAAGCAGCACAATAGTAAGATAGGCTTTTATTTGCTTTTATATTTCAAGAAACCACTTTACCTCTGAGTAGATTGATCCATACTCAGAATACAGTGTTGTATTTCCTTAATGGAAAGCTGTTTAATCACTCTGAAAGAATTTCCCATTTTTTCTGACTTTTATGTAGCTGCTGCCCAGTGTTGCGGAAGGGCACTGTTCAAATGAAATTACACTAGACGTCATGTTGTATATCTATTATATCATTTAGTTTAAAAACCGTAAACGTGTGTTGACCGTGTGGCACACTGTGGTCTTTTACAATTTGACAAATGTTCGTGTCAGAAAAGAATGACAAGATTTGTAAATGTTTGAAAAGCATTTCTGATATTAAAATGCAAATGCTTCCTTCGATGTACCTACTAAACTTCTTTCTAACCCTTCTTTTCATTTTAAAGGAAACTGAAATTAAAATTCAATAGCAAAACACGAGTCAATGTCAGCCTATGGATTCAATAGGGTTGCCATTGTCTTCGACCATCTTCATCTTCCCCAAAACACTGCTGAGCAGAGGAAGCCGAAGCAGAGTAAGCAGAAAGCACCAATTTCAAGCAGGGCTTCTTAATTCTCCTTGTGATATAATTCAAAGTCACACTCGACTCGCAGCTGAATGTACTGCCCAGTGTCTTTTAGTTGTGGTCTTTCCTCTTCCAGCTCCTGTGAATCATGTATTCATATAATGGCTCAGCTTAGGCAGCAAAATATGTGGTGATATTCCTTGAAAAGAAGAGCTGTGCATTCAAATCCATGACTATTAAGAATAACTGAAGCTCAGGTTTCCTCTTTCTTTTGGGAATCCATTTGCCATTTAGCTCTTATACAGAAAGTAGATCCCGGAACATTTCCCGTTAGTGCCTAAGTAGAACCTAGAGATACATGTTCAAATTCAGGTGAAAGTCAGATTTGTGGGAACATTGCCCCTTCTACTTTGTATTCTGCCTAAAATGAGTCCCATGCTTAGGCACCTCTCCCTTTTCAGTTGAGAATAAAGATCGTGAATTCCATCGTTGCAGAGAAAAGCATAACTTTTAGACTTTTCAGTGCTGAGCATCACAAAGTTCATGTATATTTTGGGGCCTTTCCCATTGCACTTTACATCAAAGGACATTTAATAAGTAATAATGTGCTTCCAAAGTAAGCACAATTACTTCCAATAAGTAACGTGCTTCCAAAAGCATTGATGCCATCCTTAGCAAACATGCAGATTTACTTCAGGTATGACTTTCCTTTTTCTAGGAAGTTAATTCCATATTCCTCTCTCTAACCATTTTCCATTATTGCACAAAAGTTACTTTCACCTCCCATAGGAATCGGCTTAAGTTTTCCAATTACTTTAATGGCAGTGAACAAGGCTGCATCTATCAGAAAGCATTAACCAAAAAAGGCCTTTGAATTTCTCATGGCTGTAAGCATATCAAATATTCTATTATTTTTTAGGGAAAACATGTTCATTCTCTAGGTTCAGGTTTTCTCTTAACATTTAAGGTAGCATTTTCAAAATAGAACACTTTTTACATTCTCAAAACTGTCTCTGGGTTGTGAACACCCACAATAAACTCAGTATTTACAGATACTTTCAAATCTCAGCTGAGCTTTTTCTCCTAGGATTTAAGTGTTTAAACATTGGCATTGAAGGTTAAAGTCTGTCCTTGCTGTCTCTGAGAATTCTGTTTAACAAAGTACAGGCCAGATGAGATTGGCATTTTTAAGGTGAATATTTAGCGAAGTAATTCCTCATTTTTTTTCCCACAGGATAACTACTCATGGTGGTGCCTCACAAAGCTATCACGTGACTTGGGAGAGAGCTGTGCAAAAGCTACAAAATTGTGTCACTGCTACAACCAGTTCAAAAATATCGATTACAGAAGAGGCGAGACCAGCAGTGGAACAAGCACTGTGTCACTTCGCATCCTTGGCAGAGAGATGACTTTTAACACCCCAGGTAAGTCGTGTCATTGCACATGTCATCAAGAGTCATAACAATGTCATATATTTAACTGACAAACCTCCAACTCCTTACTGAGCATTTAAGGAGGGTGAATACAACTATGTCAGCAGGAAAAGTTGCTGTCATTTGACAAACTGACTTTCCTACCTGAAAAAGACATATGACATGTATCAAAACGAATGTTTGCTGCAGATAGCTTATAGCTCTCTGAGGCAGGTATAAAATGTGACCGTATTAAACTGCAGCCTTCCTTCTTTTTATGTCTCCACCCCTCAGGGCAGGGGTCACCTGTCTTAACCAGATGGCACACCAACCTGGATTTTTGTTTCCTCGGTTAGAAATTAAACACACCAGGCACAGGTCAACAGGAGCTCGCAGAGGCTGACTCTGAGTCAAAATATTCCTTACCTGAGGATACGCAAGTATTTTGTCTGTGGGTGAGACCTAAGATCTCCTGGATCCCAATAATGTCGGTATTCAGGCAAGTAACTGTGTTTCAGGTAAGTTTAGCTCATCTGTCATCCACGTCCCAGCTGGCTGCTGCTCACTCAACTTCAGCGAATGAGTGTAATGGCTTTGAGACTATGCTAGCTGTGTATTTTAACAGTAAAATAGGAAAGATTTTCAAAGTAAGAGCTCCGTGACATGGATGTTTCTACTTCAAGTAACTGATAACGTTACTGAATAATTGTCTACAATACGTGCAATACCTCATTCCGTAGACTGATCACTACTACCTTCAGATACAGAGAGCCAGAAAAGCTCCCATAGTCTAGACAAAGAGAATTTGTAAAAAACCACCACCGTTTTATACATATTCTACATATATCTTATAGTTGTATTTCTAAGTATATCTTTGTATTTCATTTTCTAATAGTGAATCCAAAGGATATAGTCTCAAATAAAATGTGGTTTATCTCTTTTATCCCCATATTTCAGTCAACCTGAAATATGATACTAAAGTTTTGCTTACAAACTGAGTAATACTATTCTATAAAGCACAATAACAAGCATGGACTACCCACAACACTGCTAATGCAATCACCTGAGAAAGAACAGAGGTGAAGAATGGTTTGTGTCCGTACATCTCCTGTCAGACACCTGAGGAAGAGGAAAACCTAAACAGAACCCCTTGCTGAGGGAGACAATCCCAAGCCCGAAGCAGGCAGCAATACGTTGTTCTAGGACGCTACCACTTTGATATACAGGCATAAATTTGTATTAGAAACTTGGAGGAGTTCAGCCTGAAAATATGTATCCTGATCTGGACTGGGGCTCATAGCTTCTGGGTTAATGTCAAAATTTCTGTTTTTTGGGAAGAAGGGAACATCCCATCCACATCTGTGGATCCTAATAATATGATGATTTTCTCCATCATACATTTGCAAATAAGAATTCATTCTTCAAATTAATTGTAAGAGATCCAATCTAATCTTACCATTAGATTATCCCCTCCAGCAGTACACATGCAAGATTATTGTTAAAGGTAGCACGCTTCCACCTTGGCAGAATATTTTGGAGACTGTTAGCTGTGGTTAGCTTGTAAATCTAAATTTTGGTGAGAATTTGACTCATAGTAAGTATGAGTCCAATATGTTGAGCTATTGTTTAAAAGCTAATAGAACAGATGTTAGAATCATATAATACAACCATTGCAAAAACAATGAGGGGGTTGTCTTCTTTCTTTGTTTTTTCTTTTTTATTTCTTTTTCTTTTTTTTTTCATTTTTTCTTTTTCTATTTTTTTTTTTTTTCAGTGCAAAGTATGTAGGCTTCAGACTAATTTAGTGTGAGGTTAATGTAGTGGAAATGCTGAAACACCCTTTCCAAAGTAAGAATGCATAGAAATCAGAAATGTTTAAGAATGTTGTACCCTGGGAAGAGCAAAGATGGAGGCAGAGGTGAGTAAAGCATTTTAGTAATGTTGCACAGGGGTAAGAAAATTCTAAATTAGTAAGTTGAGATTCTTGTTTTTATCGTTGAACAGGCGTACTTAACATGCTATAAATTAATAATTGATCAATATTAACACTGTTCAGCAATATGATTGGCTACAAAAATATGTGAGTGGGAATTACGTGTATGTACAGGTACACA
Source organism: Elanus axillaris (assembly GCA_026212715.1). NCBI lineage: Eukaryota > Metazoa > Chordata > Aves > Accipitriformes > Accipitridae > Elanus > Elanus axillaris. The sequence goes on along the minus strand of JANZLQ010000013.1, from coordinate 2,838,588 downwards.
AGTTTGGGAAATTAAAATCTGCAGATGAGGTATATGGCTATCGATATGGCTGTCTTCTCATTTCTACATAGCCCTCTGTCAACATTCACCTGGGTCAGTTAGCTTGTAGTGTAAATAAAGGCTACCTTAGTTTACATTTGCAATTTCCTTGTAAGTTTATAGGTAAAATGCTATAACAAAGGTGGAGGAGCATAAGGCGGCTGTAGGAAATGTGATTCAGAATATATTGCAAGGCCCGATGTCGCGTTACTGCAATCTAGAGGTTATCAGCCTGGGCACTGCAATGACTTTAAGTACTGCAGCTGTTGTTTAATACATAGCAGCGGTTATCTGTTTCAGCAAGTGGTACAGCATTTCCTACCTTTTGTCTTTCTTGAAAATCTGGATTGCTAGATCCTCTGTCACTAAAAAAAATAAAAAACAATAAAGAAATCTCAGCAAATTAGATATGTTTACCATGCAGGATTGGTGGATCCTTTTATAGTTATTACAAAAAGCACCAGTAATAATGGCTAATTAACCAACTTGTGTATAGTGAGCCTAGAACCAGGTAAGGAAGTTAGGATAAATGTTCCGTATGCCATATAGCTGTGGTTTCTTCACAGCCCCTCTTCACGAGGGGCTTTTTTGAAAAGCCATTATTTTCATTTCCTAAAACTTGTACAACTTTTTTTTTTTCTTGTGAAGACTGGCTCAGGGCACCCTTCCTCAAAGGGACCAGTAAAATTACTGAAATAGTCCCTGATTTGTATTGCTGAGAGGACCATGATGGTTTTCGTGAAAAGTGCCTACACCCTGGGGAGTCCTCAGAGTCACCAGAATTTAAGATTTGGGTTGCATTTTTTCCCCCTCTCTCTTCATCTGTTTTCTGTAAGTGATCATTTCCTGAAAGGTAGTAACTGAGTACAAAAGCACAGCCTGAGACTATGTGTAAAAAGATCCCTACTTTGTGTGGTTAGCATCATAATTATTTATTTTTCTGCCTCAACGGCACACAAATCTCATAGTAACTTCATGGTTTCCATCTGATTTAGGATGGTCTGCCCGGTATAAGCAAGTTCACAGAAGATGTTGTTGCTGCCTTAAAGTTCTTCTTGCACACGTGGAGTTATATAAGACAAACCTGGCGTCAAAACCTGCATGTTTCTTAAATATCTCACAAGGGTATTTCTAGCTGATTATCACTTTTAAAGTAGATGTGGACATTTGAAATATTTGGCCTTTTTCAATACCTGAAGTACTTTGGGGGTATTTTGCCTATAAAGCAAGAATTTCCTTTTCTAAGAAATGTCTCCAGATGCTTCTTGTTTCAAAGGGGGAATGACTGATGCTTATTATCCCTGGATGACATTCCCAAATTTCTCATTGAAACATCTGTATTCAGGCAAAGATTGTTCCTCTGTGAGCAAGACTTTGCAGGTGCTGTTATAGGATTTCCTGGAGATAGAAAGTATACAGTCTGGGTGACAAAGAGCTATGAAAAAAAGAGATACCACAGGATAAATTCACAGATGGTGTTCTATCCAAAAGAAAATGGATGGAAGCTTTCCTCAGACATTTTACCATTTCACAGGTGCTGTGCACTCTCGCTGAGCTACTGGTTATGTTTTAATTCTTATTACAAATACTTTCAAGGAAGAATCCTTTTAATTCACATTTTACTATGTGCGAATGCAAACTTAAATATAAGCCCATAACAATAAAACTATAAACAATCCTGCCTACTAACCTGCTTTAGTTTCTGTAGTATGTGTATGTGACAGTTGGATAGAGTGAACAAGAAGTGTGCTGCAAGGCCACTGTTGTAATAACTGTTAAGATTCATGGTAACTTTCAGCTTACTTTGGGTGCTTGTTTTTAATTTATACACTGAGCAAAGCATCACGCTATAATAACTCGCCACTGCCTGAGCTACCCAGAACAAAAAGACTGTATGGAAACTTCACTGTAAACATGGAGCATTTGAAGAAATGTATAATAAACTGGTAGTGAAGCGTGTTGCTTGCCATGGATAATACGGTCAATTTTTTCTAAAAGAATCCATATCAATAGAGTATAAAGAACTAAATTTTCTCCTAGCAGCACAAAGAAAGACAAAACCTGGTCTGGCTGAGTTTTGGAAGATAAATTCAGATACCTAAAATGAGAAAGCCAGCTCCTACAGATCCAAGGTAGTTTACAGTTCTTCAACTCCAATAAAAAGATTGCAAGGATCTTATTGCAGACACCTTCTGGAAACAGTATCAACTGAGACAGGTGGGTGATATATATGGTCTGAGAGCTGTTTTCAATTTTAGGACATAGTTTTAGGTTCAGACTGCAGACTGGCAGCAGGTGCTCACACTTGTACTTTATGTAGTGGGAGCTTAAGACCATTACAGTACATCTTGCAAAGCACAGATATTTGCAAATACATCTACGCACAGGAATTTATACCGCTTAGGATTCTTATTGATAACTTTCCTGATCCGATAATCATTGACTAGCTCTAGAAAGCCACATTGGATTTGAGAACCATTGGCTCAGTAAATTGAAGAATATTTCCTATATCTGTCTCACGCTCCATGGAAAGAAGCAGTTTCCAGAGCTCATGACCTTACACTTTTTCCTTTGAACCAAGTGCAAGTAAAACTTGAAAGTTTAATTTTCTATATTTTCTTCCAGCTTAAAGATGTAATTTCATTTAGAATTGTTTTTAGTCTCTTAGGGAGGAAAGCAGAGGACTTTCACATCATCTTAAGCATGGCTTATGAGAGAAAATATTTTTAGTTCTGGAAACAAAATATACTCTTTTAAAGGAAGAAGTATGTATCTCTAAAGTCACAAACTGTCACTCAGTGAGGGAAGGAATACTGGTTTCACATATTCAAAATCACTCACATAGACGTGAAAAGTGAGCCTTCTAGCTGACTGACAGGTTGCCTTTAAACAGAAGAGAATTAAGGAGAGAGGTGTTCTTTACATAGTTTGTTTAGTTTGTTTCTTGAAAAACTTTGTGACTATAAAAAGCCTACCAAATACATTTAAACTCATATATTTTATTACATATCAAATTGACTTTTTATGAGGTTTTTTACATGACAAGGAATTTATATTTGTCCAATTCATACCACTTCCCTGCATTTCTGCAATCCCTTTGAATACAGTACAGTGAAATTAGAATTGGACTGGACACCTTCATACCTGAATACACTGACTGCGCGCCACTTCAAGACAGACATCTGTAGTTGTACCACTATAATATATTCTACTATGAATATTGCATAATGGGTATGAAACTGTATTTGAGATCTTTTAAGGAAAGAAAAGTAGAATAATGCGCTCGTGTGCATTTTCTTCCCATCTTCAAATGTATAAAACACTGCATTGGCTGATAGCTTCTTGTCAAGAAATTTGCCCAGATTTAAAGACTCTCATTAATCTCTTATTTTATTGGAGCCATATTAAAGAACATGATATTCATCATGTGCAATATATTTCTTTGTTATTGTTACATAGTCACCCACCCCTCTCCTATACAATGCATACTGAACGACTATTGATCTTCAACTTTATATATCTTCCCATATGTGACAATTTTTATCCAAGAGGTTTTATTACTGAACCTGTTAGGTGAAAAAAGAATCAGCAGAATACAGTTCATACTTGAAAACTGTGCATGGTGAAATACAGTCGTCATATTGCTGGTTTAATTATCTTTCGCTGCTGAAAGTTTGGAGAAGAAAAATCTATTGTATGTTCTCTGTTAGTCTGATGCACGAGAATATGCTACTGATTCAGGATCTAATCCAACTCCCTTTAAACTGGGTATACAGACTATCACTGATTTCCAAAAGGAGTTGGACTGACCAGCAGTATTTGCAGTGTGAAACTGGATATAATCATTCCAAGCTTAAGTAAATAGAAATCTTTACTCTTTAAATTTGATTTAACTTAGGCACTTCCCCCCACCCCCCAGCAACGTGCAACACTATCACTATTGTCAAAGTTTTGTATTGATTTAACAGGAAAGGTTTTAGATAATGCATTGTTACTAAGTATATATAGCGGGGAAAAAAGTAAAATAAAACAGTTAAATGAAATGAGGCAGGAGTAGGGATGCCGTGTGGTTTTAAGGAGACTCTTCTTACAGTTTCACTCGGCATCAAACTCAATGTCTGTCAGAAGCTTTCAAGCAAACTACACGAGAACAACTCATCAAACGGTTTTGGACTTTAGAAATATCAGAGATAGTGCTAATGTCAAAGTTATAGGAATAAGCCCTACAGGTATGATGCAGTAGAATTATGGATTATTTTGAATTTTTTTTTCTTTTGCCATAAATTCTGATCTTTATTTTTGGATGGACTTTCTTTTTTCCAACCCTGTGCAGTTAATGGAATTTTTATACATTAGAAACAATTGGGTGCAGAATCCTCAACTTGATTTATAAAGAAATACTTAAGAAAGAATTAATCTAAGTAACGTGGGTGTGGCGGTGTGGTCCCCCTGCTGTCCCCCAACCTGTATTTTATGTAATCCTGCTCAAGTGATAACCACCGGTGGTGATCTGCTCGTGATGGCTGCATCTGGCTCAACATGGATTCGGGTGAGGCAGATAATAACACCAAGGGCTAATTTGAACAATGAACCCACCCAACCGCAGTGCTGGTCAACGTCTGACTCGAGCCAAATTTGGAAGAAACTAACACCTGCAGTCGGTATGTAAATATGACTCTAAGTCAATTATCTCGCTCCATAAATAGCGGACAGCCCAGGGCTCGTTGGGCTCTCCTGCACGGCAGTGGGCTGCGCGCCAGGGTCTCCCCTCGAGCGGGGACACCTCAAGGTTACTCCTCGAGGTTGAGAGATTCCTTGCCGCAACAGATTCTCAGTAAGTGATTAATAGCATGCCAAACTTTGAAGTCTTAGCTAAGTGATATAAAGGATTGATTGCGCATATATAATCCTTTAGACATAAACCGTTGTCCAAGTCTGGGACTAGGAGTGGATCCAGCCGCATCTAGACTCCTCTCTGAGAAGGAGTTTAGGAAGCAAGGGTCCGTTCTGAACCTCGGGACTCAACGGGAGGGTCTCCCTGACAGTTTTCGCTGAGCCTGTCCTCTATGCAGTAAATATCAAGTGAACCTTGCCATCGAATCTGGTTAAACCACTGTTGCATTTACTCTCAAACTTTGTTAAATCACTGGTTTATGTCGATAAACATATTGCTACTTGCCTCTTACAAGTGAAGTGCGTCACTCCATCCGTGACAGTGGTTTCATGATTTTTTAATCAAATTTGTTCCTCCCAATTTCCTACAGGTCACAAATAAAATACTGAGTCTTGAGTCTAGCCATGGAAATTAATCTGAAGAAAAAAACTCTGCAAATCCAGCCTATTTATATTTTGCTATTAAACTTTGTGAGTTTTAAAAGAGTTTCTAGATAATTTATTGTGAAGTGACTGAAACTGGAAGAGGCAATAAGCAGAATGGATTATTCTTTTGTAAGTTTATGATAAAGCAGCTACATTTCAGCTGCTCTTCTGTACTGAGTTGATACTGACTTACTGACTTAATGTATTATTAGTACTGAATGCTGATATATGGAGATCAATCACGTGAAAAATAATGTATCTATCGTGATCAATGGGAATGTCATTGATTATTGTAGAGAGGACATATGACGCTTAGTAGTGGTCCATTCGAGACGCTAAATGTTCTGGTACACAGCTGTACCTCATCATCAGAAGGCAGATTAACTTAATAGAAAATATGTTAATCATTCCACTTCAACTCCCCCATCACTAAAGTAGTTTAAAGTGACCAAAAATCTGTATCAAACTTGCTTGATAAATGATAGTAAAATATGAACCTTTAAATTTTTTTAGGGAACGTAGGTGTACATCCAGGCACATGTAAATAAATTTAAAAATATATGCATACGTATGTATGTTGACAGTAGTGCACGGTCATATCTATTTTTCAGTTAACACTTTCTGAGTGTAAGCTATTTCTTAAAAAAACGAAACGTGGTATGATTTAGTAGCTAACAAAAAGCAGCAGTCTTCAAATAGCTTAATAGCCACATGAATCCGGTAACACAGAGGAGGACTGACCACATGCTCTTCCCTCCCGTGCCCTTGCACATTCTATAAATAATATTATGCAGTTGTTCATTCATACAGTCTATCCAAACTAAAACATAATCAAAGTTTGGTAAAGATATGATTGTCTGCCTTGGGAATTTATAGAAATGCGCTCTCTGCCAGTATTAAACAGTACATTGCTCAGTTCCTCAAACCCAAATCCACAGAGCTTCTGAAATTAATCAGCCTGAAAGCCAAATGAATCCCTTGGTTTGATTCTTTCCATGTTGAAGATCCTTCATTTGATTCATGTCAGGTTTTCATTTAATGGTTTGAAGGAATAAAAGAAGGAGATGCACCAGACAATGGGCATCATTCATTGCTCTGACAAATTTAATTCCTGAAGTAAATGAATAGCTTTTACATTGAACCTTGAAGCACCTGGCTGTATTTTGACTTTGTATTGCCCTCCTAATGTTTAACAATGAAATCTTTCTGTCTTATATGGCTGACTTTTTAAAATAAGAATAGGATGACCCATATTACACTGTACCCCTTGTTTGTTTTTTTCTTCTTTTGGTATCTTCTGTTAGTTCTATAATGGCTGTTCTGGACGGGTTTTATTTTGCATTTGTTAATCAAGCATTGGAATGCGGCACAAGTATCATAAACAAAAAATTAATTACTGAGTACATTTTATCTCCTTTCAGGGGTGTTTTTGTTATGTAAAATGCTCAATTACATTTGCACTTTTTACAGAACGCTCAGCTATTGTGTAGCAATTCTTTGGTTGTTTAGTGATATAATTTCCCAACAGCTAATAAAGGGACATTCAACAACTGAACCAGGCAGTCAATTTAGATAGGAACATCCCAATTATTAGCACTTTTTTGGCAGGTAGGCAGCTGTGTAGGCTGGTTGTTGCTTTCTGGCTTTGATAATATTTGTTTTAAACCTTTCTTAGTCTCTCCCTTTCCTGGTAGTCCATTGTCTTTTTCTCCCCAGTCATGAGCTTCACTGATGTACACAAAGCCTGTTAAAATCCAGGCTTGAAAGAGGGAAAAAAAAAAAGAGTTTCTTTTATTAGCCTGCCTCACATGCCTGTTTGTTATCCTTTACTGATTTCTGTTCAAATACTACGGCTTGTCTAAATATCTTACTCAAATTGGTGAAACAGGCTACTCTTGTTTGGGTCTTTGCTCTCATTTTTGCAATTTCTCTCTTTTGTTGCTAATAAAGAGTCTAACACTTCGGATTCCATGGATGTGACAAATGTTACTGATTTTTTTTTTAACCAAGCTCATATTTTTCATTCTATATTTAAACAATGTACATCAAAGTGTTTTGTTCTCTTGCCTTTTGACCAGTTTCAGCAGCAAAATACATTCCTTTTGAGTTTGATAATGGAGAAATACGGATAACCTGGATTTCTGATCAGGTTAGGTTTCAGTTTTTAGCACGCACATCATTGCTTAATATTAGTTTCCTTATTATTCTAGATGCATTATAAACTCTAAATGAGATGGGCAAGATTTGTATTACTTAAAAGAGCTGTCTGACACATATAGTAGGTACAAGTAAAAAGATAAAGATTCCTTACAGATCAAAGAGATTTGCAAAAAGCCTTGCTTCAACAAAAAGCCCAACTTTATATATTGTAAAAGACACAATGATGCTTAAAGTCACTTATCATCCAAAAATTTAGGAAACAGACATTTCTAGAAGCCTCTCTACAACTACAACTTTTTTGTTTGACTGGGTTTCTTTTTTCATAACACCACATTTAGGAATGAAATATTGGCTATGGTGGTTCACTATAGCATACAGATGCAAGTTTTCAATGTCTTTTCTTCTCTTCAAGTTCCTACTTGATATCATATTGAGGAACTTCATTGTGGAATTAATTTTAACATAGTGTCTAAACCTATAAAGATTATGTGAGCATTCTATATAATATATTTTTTCATTTAGAGTAATTGTCCTGAGATGAGAAAGCAATTTACACTAGAAATAAGAATTAATCTCTTTCTAGTGACAAAGCAATCATAATATACTTGTTAACTAATGCATTCAAGAGAGGGGTGGAAGGAAACACTTTATTTCTGCATTCTTAATATTCTCAACTCTTCTGTTCTGAAGTAAGCATAAATTAAATAAAAGGGAATCAAATGCTAAGATAATCCAGTGTTAAAGTTATATGTGGTAGATATTTAGCTTAACTCTTGCTAGGACGTGATGCAGCTGCAACAAATGCCATACAATAGACCAAATCCTGTTATAAACTTCTAATTTTGAGTGGATTTACTTTGGATTTGCTCTCGTTTAACTGAGAAAAACCAACGGGACAGCCTAATAGCATTTGTCTTCTTTACAAAAGAAATGCCACAACTATTTTGAAATTTTGTCTTAAATATTTTCATATAATGATGCAGGTGTAAGGCGTCAACTTCATAAATATGTATTACTTTAATATTTATATTAATGCATATATTGTAATTAATCTTTGGATGAGAAAGAAAATAGAGATCTTAATTGATCTCTGACTGGCGTTTGTGTAGACATTTGAGCCTTGCAAAGGATATGCGAAAGTCACTATTCTGACATAGTGCAGCTTGACGTTACCTGAGTGCATAATCTTTCCATCAGTATATACAACTACCCAAAGTACTATAGCAATCAGTAACAAGAAATCATAAAATCTGTACCAAGTATTCTCACCTTCATATATTGCCATATATTTTTCAGTGATATGGATCATGTTTTCTGAATGTGGATTATGGCTATACTTCAGCAACAGTATAAAGACTTGTGCAATATGAGCTTTTTTAGCACTTAGTTTAACCGTGCTCTTAATATTACTAAATATGGGAATTTCAGATTACTCTTGACCAGAAAGGGTGCCCTTCTGTTTTCCCCAGGGCAAAACCCCGATAAAGACTTCTGTTACAGCCCTTGTATTTAAAATAATGTATTTTGTTATTAAAAATGAATTTACAAATTTATTTCACGATACCTTGTAGACCTTCCATTTTCTAGCATTTTTATGAGAGTCAGCTGATAATAGGCATTATTCTTAACGATTATGGAAGAAGTATATGTATGACTAATTGTAACATCTCTTAGTAACAGAAAGACAAGAAGTGTTTTAAAATAGATCTAGCTCTTCAGGTCCTTAGGAAAATAATAGAAAAAAATATTTGGGTAAGAACCCAAATTCAAGCAGCCTTTAAAAATTAACTTTATTTGTATCTCTTCTTCAGACTCTTCTCAGTGGTGGTTCGTGGCTCCATTTCAGCATAGAGAAAAACAAACAAATGAACAAAAACTAAAAAATCCCAACAGTATAGTAAATTATAAAGCTTATGGCAGCAGTGATTGAAAAGTGGCATCTGTATTCTCACTGTGCATTGGGCATTTATAACTTGCTTTCGTGACTCCACAACGTCAGTACAAACCTTTTAGACAAAGAAAATCAGGTGTATGTATTTATTCTGAATGTTAAAAACTCCCCTTTATTTTTCATTTAAGAACTTTCATTAAAATCCTGGGTTTTCAGATGAGAACCTTAAATAGGTTAACACAGCCTCTCTTGCTATGGCTTAAATATTTTCAGGATTAGTCATCACCTTAAAATGTGGGTGTATATTCAGTTTTTCAGGAAGCTGAGAAAAATCCACTTTGGGGGTTTTTTTAGTTTAATGCCAGATAGTGACATGCTGTTCTCCATGGTGAAAAAAAGAGGGATGGAGGAATGATGTGAAGTATTTTTTTATGTAGGCACACATAAAAACAAGCTACTCTTCATAATTTTAAGACCCACTAGTCTACACTGCCACCTACACAGCAATCTAAGGAATCATTTTCTCTCCAGAAAACCTTGAAACTTTCCCCAAAGTAATCTTTTACTTGCATTTACTTTAAGTTTCTGTTCCAGGTTTTCAAGTTCTCTCCTGGCTTGAACCTTGCTTAATGTGCTGGCTTACCACGTCTCTCTCTGTTCCAGCCTCGGCAGCATTAGTTATAGGTTTGTCTAGTCCTCCGTACCTCTCTTGTTTCTACACATTTGTTACACATTTCCCCAGCTATTGTCTAACAATCCACATTGCTTTTGTCTTCAGAACTCCACTCTAAGACTGCTGGTTTACCAGCACAGATATAACCTGATCACACCATATAGGCTTAAATCTGCATTAGGATACTATCAGATCCAGAGCATGAGCTGAAGTGTTAGAATGGCATAGCACTGAGTTGTTAGCGTGGTCCCCAGTGTTATTTTAGTTCCATCCAACCAGCAATCTCTCATGCAACGCACCAGCATGGCTTTGGGGTTGGCATCATCCCTAGTATCCCTTTCACAGTTGTGGGAGTAGTACCATAGAAAACAGGACTGGAATAGACCTTAAAAGGGGATCTGCTCCATCCTCTGTGTCAAATCAGGATTAATTAAGCTCAATATGAGTCAACAATGTGCCCCGTCAGCTACAAGTGCCAATGGTATCCTGGGGTGGGTTAAGCAAAGCGCAGATAACCCATCAGAAGAAGTGATTGTCTCACTATACTCATGCCTTTCTGCATTGAAGAGTGGCAAGATACGTACCATTTACATTGCAAAGCCAAGGACAGGGCTCCCTGTGGGAGCTTAGAGACGGGAGTTAGCAAAGTCTCTACAGAATTCCATTGCAGAACCAGCCTGGAATGCTTCAATAGCCAAGTCCTAGCATAACCTGTTTAATGCCAATTTTATTAGCCTCTAGCTTCCTCATAGAAACATCCCAGTGATTCCAAGACCATCACTGCTTTGGTGGTGATCACCTGAAGCAGCCTGAGCTGTTAGACAGCAGCACACAGCGCAAAAGCCACTGCTTTAGTAGCTGAGAAAAAAACAGAAACACTGATTTGCTATCTTGTAGAAAAAAAGGCTTGCAAGTATAAGGGTAAAAGCATGCTATGTGTCTATATGTTCATAAAAGTTTGCAAAAAAAAAAAAAAGAAAATCATGTTCTCCATGTGCATAAGAGAAAAGAAAAAATGGGATTATATTACAGAAAAACAAAATTAAAGTTCAAATGTTAGATAACAGGCCATAAAAAGAAGGGTAGTGAAGCATTAGAGCAGATTCTCTGGAGAAACTTTATTACTCAACATCTTTGAGAAAAAACTAGACACACGAGTCAAGGACGACACAGAATAAATAGTCTGTAATGAAACAGGGATAGAATAGACAGTCACCTGAGGCCATTCCCACCTTATTCTTTGGGGTAAACACACATTTCTTTTGTGATCCACTGCAACTCTTTGGTCACATTCTGTAGTGAAATTCAATCTAGCCCGCTGTTTACCATTTTGAATATAGACACAGATGAGTATTCCTACCTAGAAGAAACATTTTATACTTCCCTCTTTCATAATTTATTTCAAGCCATTCCTGTAACTTGTCAACAGGGTTGCGTATTTGTAATCCTGTATTCCAGGCTTCTTACTAATTTGCCTAGCTCACAGATAGCAGTAATTCTTGAATTCATCTTTCAGGTCCCATTTTTGTATGGTATTAGATCCAAGTACCTGATCACTACAGTATCCGACACACATTGACTTCATACATCCTCTCGGCAGGTATGTAAATTGAGAACTACCCAGCCTGAGCTGGTGTCGCTGGTTCCAGCCCTGCGTCCCGGCCCTGCTCCAGCTTCAGCTCGGGGGGGAACAGAGGGGTGAAACCTCTCCCCAGCGCTGTCACGGCCTGGAAACCACAGAGAGCCCCTCCTGGGCCCGGGGATGGGAGCCACTGCCGGGCCGCCGCTGGCAGCTTGGGAGAAAAAAGTGCGATGTGACAGGGAAACCGATAAAAATAGCACCAAGCAGAGCCCAAGCCTGAGGAGAAGGAAAACGTCAATGTCAAACTTCTCTCAGCAGAGCCCTGCGGATGCTGACAAGTCTCTGTGACCCCCTGTCTCCCATCCTTCTTGAGAAGGGCTGAAGCATCAACCTTAGGACCCAGAGGGACACTGGAAGTATAATCATAAGATCAGAGGAAAGGCATAGATGCTAGGAAGACTTTAAAAAAACCCCAACAATTTAACTGCATTATTAATGAGACTATGGCCTGTAACATGACTTTGAGTGTAACAACATGCCTTCAAATAATTTCATCTAGTACATATCTTCCCCAGTTCATAAATATTTAAATTAAATCATGCAAGAATAACACTTCAAAATTGAAAATCTTTTTCTGGATCACTTCCAGTATTATCCCTGTGAAGCTGTGTTATTTTTTACATGCTATTTTCCATGTTGTTGGTAGTAAGTGACAAACAAAAAAGGCAGGCATTCCTCGTTAGTATGAACAGTTGCCGCTGCCTGATGCATTATGGAGTCCTGAACTCTAGAAATCTGTGACCACCAGCAGCCCTTTTACAGGAAAAGGTAGCTCAGGGCAGTTCAGTCTAGTGAAACATTTACTGTAAATGGATTGTTTTCCTTTCTTCTGTGTATGTGTTTAAACCTAGACAGAGGTCAGATGCTTGAATACAGTCTGGGTTGATAAAATACTGAGTAGAGATCATAAAGTAAGATAAAAATATTTTCCAACTGTATTATAACATTGCAATATTTATCCCAGGTTTAGTTACATGCCACATGTTGCTTAAGTGCACATATTGTCCATATGCATCACTTAAGTGTGCACACATCCTCATATACCTGTACAAAGAGCTCTAACTCTATTTTAAAGAAGCTAGAAGAGCCCACATAACAAATACCAGTGCATAAGTGTTTCATCAAAGACCAGTTCTCTTAAACCTTGATAGCCCTGTCTAGATGTCATAGAATCATAGAAGGCTTTAAGTTAGAAGAGCCTCTGGAAATCACCTAGTGCAATCTCTTGTTCAAAGCAAGGTCAGATTTGGAGTTATGCCATTTTGCTCAAGGCCAGTTGACCTTCATGCATCTCTAGAGGCAGAAAAATTCATTGCCTCTCTGTGAAAACTGCTCCCATGCTTGCCTACATCCCTCTTGAAAAAGTTTTTTCATAAAATCTAATTAGAATTTCCCTCACTGAAACTTCTCTCCATTGCCTCTCCTCCTCATGTTGTTCATCTTTAAGAAAAGCCTGAGTCTGTTTTCTCCATATCCAGCCATTAGGTAATTAAACATGGAAATTACCTCCCCCGCGCGTCATCCTCTTCAGGCTGAACAAACTCTGTTCTCTCAGCCTTGCCTTGTTCCCCTGGTGCTCCAGCCCCTTGATCATCTTGGCAGCCTTCCTTGGAGCTTTCTCCAGTCTTCCAATATCTTGTACTGCAAAGCTCCAAAATGGAGACAGAACTTTAGATTTGGTCTCACACACTGGGTAATCAAGTAATCTTACCAGTCAGTCTGTCAGCTACACTTTTATTAATGCAGCCCCACGTGTGGTTTATCCTCACCCCTGTATGGCAGGGTTATCCTCGCCACTGCTGGCTCATCATCTCCATGATGGCCACCAGGAATCTGGGTCCTTTGCTGCAAAACTGCTTTCTGCTCTGTTCAGTGCCCAACCTTTCCTGTTGCTGCCTTATTCTATCCCAGGTGCAAGACTTCTCATTTCCTTTTCCTGAACTTTATGGTGTTTCTTTCTACCTGCACCTCCAGTCAGTTGAGTTCCCTTTGAATAGCTTTCCTCCAGGATACTGACTGATTTTGTGACTAAATAAAGTACTTTGCTGCCTTTACAGGAAATAACAAATTGATATTTACAATTAAAGGCCCCACACATAGTGGGTCCAAATCTATACTTCATTTAAGATCCTAATTCTAAATTTCCTTAAAAATGTTGGTACATCACACACAAATGAGAAGGAAATATGCATGTGGGTCTAAAGCGAAACTGTATTCAACTATGTTCAAACTATGCTGCACTTTTGGAGCCATGAAAGTATCTTTAAAAACTCATCTCAAATATTTTAAGTTATGTGAGGTTTCTTCAGTTAATATCTGTGATAGTGAAGAAGAATATTGTTTTGAAAGTTTTCTGCAGATATGTTGTGGATCTTCTGCACTTTGTTGGAGGTAATAGATTAGCTCTGGGATAATCTACCAATACAGCCAAGTTCATTTCAAGTTTCTATGCACTTGTTGCATACGTTATATCTCACTGAAATTTTACTCTCCTAAGAATATGGCTGGCTGTCAATAGCAAACATCAGTCTCACTGTGTCAAACATAATGAAAAAAGCAAAATAACAAATGAAAAAGCTGATGCTAGATATTCCTATGGGTTCTACTTGTATAGAAACCATGAGTTCTTAGGGTTTAGCAAGTAAATCTGAATTTGACAGGGGTTGGAGTTTTTTTATTGTACTGTGGAATATTATCTGTCAAAACGTGGCCCATGAAAAAGAATACTACCAATATAGGCTGCAAACCTGAGAAAGTCATTCATGCTATGACACTGAATACCATGGAAAACCTACTGTTCATCACTTTTTTAATCTTCTGCTACCAAATAAAATGCAGGTGAAAATCTAAGGCTTCTTGCTGAAAAAAAGGAAGAAAATTGAAACCACATGAACTGTTTTCATTCCCTTGCAGCATGAATGGGCTAGATAAGATCTCAAAATCCAAGCAGTGCTGTGATGGTGAATATACGCTGATTTCAACAAAGTCTTTAAACAAAATCAGAATGATAAAAGGCTCCAGAGAAAAGCTGAATTCTTGTGCACGCTGCCTGTTACAAGAAGTCATAAGCTAAGAGAAAAATGAGCCAATTATCTGTTAAACTTTCAGGGCATTAGGTTACAGGTGATTGGTAGCCATGAACATCTGATATTAAATGTCTTTGACAGCTTCTCTTTTAACAGCAGTCTGCTATATGCTACAGATTATTAAACAATCAAAAAGCATTTAGTACTAATGAAGCTTCTTTATTATATAAATAACAAGATATCTGTTAAAAATCTTTAATTGCATGGTTATGTCTTCTTGCTGAAGGTGATGCTTTCGGTTTGCAGAAAGAGTAAATCTTCACTAATAGTTGTTATTGATTTATTACAGAAAGTTTCCAGGGTCATAAAGTACCAACCTCCAATATCTTTGGCACATGAAATAACAGCCAAACGAGGTCTTGCAAGTATTTAACACCAAGATCTCACAGCACCATTTAGAACCTTTGGTAGTTCTCTTTCTGTCTTTCTGTTGCTCTCCTGTTTTCTTCTGCCTTTCATAAGAATAGAAAAAAATCTGTGATTGGTGATTTTGCAAAAACTTAAAATATGACTAGAATATGTATTTTTAACAGATTATAGAGCTGCATTCAAAATACTTTCTCCACCCCCCCCTTACTCATTTTCCTAAGCCTGAACATTTCCTAATTCTGCTCAATTATAAAGTGGTTAAAACTACACTACCAAGTTCCTAAATTCAAAACTGGAACACATTTCAACACATTGAAAGATGTGTTTTAACAGGAAATCAAAATATTTTGCATTAATTGATGAACAGGTTGTATATTTTAACACTTGCTTTCACCTCCTTTTTGTTCCTTAACAGGCATTAATAGACATTGTAGAGATGAACTTAGGTGTGGCTGTAAAGAAAATGTATACATATTTTGGTGTAACTATACTATTGGCTGCATTTACCATCAAGAAGCCTGATTAAGAAGTGTAATACTCTTCTCATGTATTTTGTAGCTTCTTTAATCTGCACTATCATTAACAGATAAATATCTAAAGACATCTAACTCTGACTTAATTTACTACTGTGCGAAGTCTATTTACTAATGATATGCAACTAGAGATCATGCTGGTTTTACAATTACAGCCTCTGGGCCAGTATTGTAAGAGATACTTATATGGGCAGATAAGTGCCTGGTAGCATTTTCAGGATCTCCTCGCCTTCATTTCAAGAGCAGCAAGGCTAATGAAAGGCTAGTGGCATAATGAAAATGCCACTGGAGGCTTGTCTGGATTTTTAGGTAGCTAACTATCTTCTGAAATCAAGTTCATTCTTTGCCTGTATTTCCCGTCAGTGTTTTCTGGCATTGTCATTTTCTTCCAATTCTTTTCAGGCTGACTGTCCAAAAATTTGGCCTTCATGCATACAATTTAGGAGAAAGATGGAGTTCCTGCCATCAGGGCCACCTGTTTGTCCGGCAACACTATTGTTTTGTAAATACTTGCTTAACATTTGACAGCATCACATCCGAATCTCCTCACTGCTTGATTCAGACAAGTAGCAAGTCAGCCCAAACATGCTAAGACATCATTACTTTTGTCTTGATATTGTAGTTGGAATTTCTTTCAGTCCTCCCTCTGCCTGAGGTTATAACATACTGAGGGGAGTGGGTGGGGGTGGGTGTTGAACCCTCATCTTTAACATCCCTAGCAATCACCGTAGTCTTGCTAAACTACAGTCAGTCCGTGTGATATTGTCTGTTGGTCAGACTAAAATTTCATAATACAGTGCAAGGTAGAGTTGGTCCAACAAATGAGACTAAAAAAGAGAAGCAGGAATTCTTGCCAGCATGCACCTTAAGAAAGGAGCCATCGCTGAAGTCCTTGCTGAAATGTACATTCCATGTGTAGTAAAAGAGAAGAGTGAGAGGGATACCCATTGCAGGAATACCTAGAGGCCAGGATAATATCTTGGAAACAAATATTATTTTTTATCTAAATGAGACAAATAAAGGTTTTTCAAAATTACTTTTTCCTAGAAAAAGAAATGCCTCGCTGAAAGCTCTTGGCTATTTTCAGTGGAAACATGTATAGATACGTAGGAAGGACTTTCGAGATAAAAATGAGAACATTTTTGTAAACTCAGATATGCTGGTTTTCTGGCTAAGACATTTCCCAAGATGAGTTGACCTTGGATGGCTTCCTGACCTCCACATATCCGCTCTCAAGAGGAAGGGAGAAAATAAGGTGGAAAAGCTCATCGGCCAAGATAAAGACAGGGAGATGACTTAGCAAGTGCCATCACAGGTGAAACAGACTTGACTATGGGAAGTGTATTTTAATCTGTTGCCAACTAAAAATAGAGTAGGATGGTGAGAAACAAACTAAAACCTCACCTCCCTTTCTTCCCAGTCTCAACTTCACTCCTCCATTCCCGACTCCTCAGCCTCGTCCCGCTGAGCGGCGCAGGGGGGCAGGGAATGGCTGTCGAGGTCCCTCCATAACAGCCGCTCTCTCCCAACTCCTTCCTTCCTCACGCCGTTCCCCGGCTCCAGCGTGGGGTCCTCCGTGGGCTGCAGTCCTTCAGGAAAAACCTGCTCCCCTGTGGGTTCTCCAGGGGCCACAGTTCCTGTCAGGAAAACCTGCTCCGGCACAGTCTTCTCCACCAGCTGCCGGGGAATCTCCGCTGAGGTGCCGGGAGCCTCCGTCCCTCCTCCTTCTCCCGCGTTTCCCCTCAGCGTGTGTCCCTGTGTTTCTGCCCTTCCTCAGCCCCGTTTTCCCCGCGGCACCCCCCCGCTGGCTGTGGGGCTCAGCCCTGCCCGGCGGTGGGTGGGTTGGAGCCGGCTGGAACCGGCTGTGTCTGGCCCGGGGCAGCCCCGGCCCCTCCTCACAGAGCCGCCGCCATGAGGCCTCCTCGCTGCCAGGCCCCGCGCGCCCGCACGACGTACAGACAGGTGGGAGTGTTCTGCTTGGGTTTGTTTTAGTCTAAACTGAAAAATAGCAACGCCGATTTTCAAAATGGGATTACAGACTGAGTGAACTCCACTGGCTGCCTCACTACATGAGCTGAAAAATAACAAGTGTGATGTGGATGTTTTAAAAAAGAAAAAGAGCATGTGAATATTGAAGCGGAGATGCTTGATTCGTTTGAGTTGTTATAATCCATCTGAATACAGCTCAAGTGTCTCCATATGCTTTGGCTTCGTAGCTCAGTTTCAATCAGAAAGACATGGTCTTGCTGGATGATTTTCTTTGCATGTAAAACCAGCTTTGACCTTTGTAAGTAAAGAATTTCAATAGTAGAAAATGCTTAAAGGAGGTTTTGTGATTTGTACAAATGTTTCCCAGGGACTAAGCAGAGATTATCAAACTCATTTCTCTTTTGACCCGAAGCAGATCTCTTAACCTAGTTCTTCAGAGTCCAAAGACTTGTGCGCTAATCCACTAATCCTCCTCGTCTCACAAATTATTGAAAGTCTGTTATCTACAATCTCAGAGTGAAGATCTATTGGAAAGAATGTGACCTCAGCAAAGCTGAGATAGTGAAATATATAGCCCTACATCATTTAATTTCTCACCATTTTAACATTTTACTGATTTGCTTTGCTTCAAGAAACAGAATTTTCTCCTCATTTGAGATGAATTTTTTTCACAGATACGCTCTGCATAACATTCTGAGTTTAGTTTTTTTAATGAGCAACCCTGCAATGTGGTATTGAAGAAACTGCTTCCGCATGTCACAAGTTTTCACTTCCTCCTACTTCCTGCTACCCCAGAGGGTCATGGGAAAAGCTACTAAGGTTTTGAAGCCACAGGGCCCAATGCGATTTTTATTTCATTAAAACCTGCTTGTTGCAACTCACTTTTTCATCTACCTACCTTCACGTTGTAAAACTCCTTATAACATAAAATTCCTCAACGTTATTGTTTAAGAACATGGGTTTAAGTGCTAAGTCCTAGGATATTACGTAAAGATATGAATTCATCAACAAATCAGATCTGAATGTTCTAATTTACCAATTTATAAAATCAAATTTATATAAAATGTACAGAGAGATTATAGTGAAAATATATTGTCTTTGGAAAGCATTTGAAAGATTAAAATGGTAATAAAGAGGTTATTCAAAATCTTATTAAAAAACTTGAGAGGAAAGTGGAAGTTGGGGATATTCAATCTGGTAAACAGGGAGGATAGGACCTATCATTCCCATTTACCAGTTTGAATATCCCCAACTTTCACTTCTTTCAGCTTCTTTTTTTTTTTGCCATTCTAAATGGATAAGTATCTGTGGCCTGCTCGGTTCACTACTAGAAAATGTATAAGAACAAAACCACATGCTCTTCTATTTCTTTGCCCCTTGCTAAGAAATATAAGATATCTTTATCTATGAATGTGCACACTTAACATCCACACTAGCTTGAAGCATTCTTCAGAACTGCCTGTTTCTAGCAGTAGCTAATGTGAGTTGTAGTGACAGAGCAAAACATATCAAAAACCTCATTATACTTCTAAGTTTCCATACACTGTATTTATGCACAGTTTCACTTCGTATAAAGAACGTGGATACATAAGAATAACAGGCAGAAAACGTATTGATAGAAAGAGTGCTATGCACAATAGCTTGTGATAAGAATTGGAATTATGTGTGCGATTGAATACACAAGTAACCTGTCTCATGTACAACTTAATAGGCGTACTTAACTGACATAATACACACTTGCCCACCCAGGTAATTTTGCTGAATTATTGGCTATCCAGGGGAAAAAAAAAAATCTTCACTTTTGAATGCTGTTAACATGTATTGAAGCTATGTATTGAATTAATCCTGCATTCACACCTAAGAAAAAAAAAACCAAAGCGTGTTGGCAATTAAAATGTCAAAATCTATTTTTTCATTATCACTTCGAAGAAAAAACAACAACTGCAGCTATTCAAGGCTGAATTCACAAAGAAACAGAAGGGACTCTGCCTGTGACACCACCACTGGACAGACTGACCTGAGCTCCCTCTGCCCACACTAATTCTGATAGTGAAATACTGAAAAAGAATAGCACAAATCTGAGCTACCTGCATTTGAGTCAAGATAATCATATTGATTCAGGAGTGCTAGGAGGGCTTGTCAGCTCTTGTTTTCTATCTCTGACAGTGCACTGTTCAAACACAATTATTTCACTGTGAAAGTGAACTGGACCTTAACACGTGTATCCCACTGGTATAAGGTCTCTCATTCCTTGTTCCATTGCATAGTACAATGCCCAGACCTCCTGGGGCCATTTGCTCACAATCTCGAGCCATACATCCCGAGATCACATTTAAGGAACAATACCATTCACAATAGCTCTTATGAGATGTATCTTATCTCTGAGGACAGCGTTTTTTCCCCTAATTTCCTTTCCCATCCCCATATTTAACAGTTCTTGGTTCAGAATTCTCTAATCAAATTGTATAACCTCATCACTGATTTAACATGACAGGTGATTAAGCAAAATATATGGTTAGCCATAACTATTACAGTGATTTAACTAGCTTTGATTTTCCTTTGTTTTCATTTCAGTGTTCCAGTGCCCTCATCTCATTCACTTATTTCTGCCATATGAGAATCCTCACTGGGAAGTTCTTAAATCTTCACTTGGGTTATCAGGTGCCATTCTACAGGATAAAAAAAATGGCAGAGAAATTTTTCAACCTTCTTTTTGGCACTTTCCTCTGTCCACTTTGATTTCACGGCAAGGAAATTAGCCTCTGCCTTTATATCCAGGAGACCATTAATCTTCATGTGAGATCTTCTGTCTTCTTGAGCTCCTTGACTAGAAACTTAATCACCAAAGCAGGGACATTCCTACGCCTTTGCCCTCTGCCTCCTGAGGCATAGGTAGCCAGGCTAAGCTCTCTGGCCCCATGTAGGAAGCTGTTGCCATAGCCCAGAGTGCTGGCAGGAGTTGTTTAGCCATCTGAAATCCTTCTGCTATCCAGATACAATGATGAGGCTGAAAATTCAGACAACTCCAAAAGACGACTCCCCTATCGCTTGAACGTCGTCCACACAATACTGTCAGCTTTGCTTGAAGAGTGAAGGAATTCAGGCACCAGAGGACACTTAAGGCCAAATTCTAATTTACCAGAAGATACGAGAGGTACACCTCGCTTGTGCGATTCCTTCCTTGGCTTTGTCCCTCAGCACTGCTTGCAGAGCTATAGCACTTGCAGTGCTGCAGCTGTAGAAGCCAGGGTGCCCTGTTCCTTAGCAAAAGAGCAGCAAGAAATACAATTAATACAATTTCCCTGGCTGCACAGTTGCAGCCACCTCCTGATAAAAATGTTCATACCGTGCATTAGTACCCTAGGACCAAGGACTAGAGTCAAAGATTCTTCATTCCCCAGCTGCACATTGCTCAATGCTAAGTAACAGGGCCAGGGTTCTGCTTTTATTTTCAGGCACAGGCCATGAAGCTTTTAATTCTCTGCTGTATCATGACACCGTTGCAACAGGGAAGTGGGAGGGCTTTTCCGTAATTTGGCGATTAATGAATTCTTCTCACATCACTGGGTTCCAGGCTGTCAGTTTGAACCTCACGTTCCTGGACTGAAACTGTTACTGTTTAGAAGCACTGATAGGTGCCTGTTCTCGGAAAAGGACCAGCATATAGACTGGCATACACTTTGCAGCAGCCATGACTTGTTTTCATAAATGCCGAAGAAGCATGAACAAAGCAACCAGATGCTTCGTATTTCTTCAGTAGAGACTGGGTGATGAATAGATTGACAGTAGCCCTAGAGAGAAGAACTCGGGGGTACTGGTGGGTGAAAAATTAGACATGAGCTGACAATGTGCACTTGCAGCCTTGAAAGCTGATCGTATCCTGGGCTGCATAAAAAGGTGTGCGGCCAGCGGGTCGAGGGAGGGGATTCTGCCCCTACACCACTCTGGTGAGACCCCACTTGGAGTACTGCATCCGGCTCTGGGGTCCCCAGTACAAGAAAGACATGGGCCTGTTGGAGCGGGTCCAGAGGAGGGACACAGTAACAATCGGAGGGCCGATTGTTCAGTCTGGAGAGAAGGTGGCTCTGGAGAGACCTTACTGAGGCCTTTCAATATACAAAGGGGGCTTACAAGAAATACGGGGAGAGACTTTTTACCAGGGCCTGTAGGGATAGCACGAGGAATGATGGTTTTAAACTAAAAGAGGGTAGATTTAGATCAGCTATAAGGAAGGCATTCTTTACGATGAGGGTGGTGAGAAACTGGAACAGGTTTTGCAGACAAGATAGGGATGTCCTGTCCCTGGCTGTGTTCAAGGTCAGGTCGGATGGAGCTTTGAGCAAGCAACCTGATCTAGTGCAAGATGCCGCTGCCCATGGCAGGGGGTTGGACTAGATGAGCTTTAAAGTTCCCTTCCAATCCAAACCATCCTGTGATTCTGTGTTGAGTTCTGAACACTCTAAGATGCCTGAAGTGTAATATCAAGGCATTTTTTGGCACCAAGGTGCATTGCTAGACTCAGCCTACTTCTGTTCATAGGCAGACATGTGATTATCTTCAAAATTTTACCCCAATAATTCCTAAAGACAAGAATAGGGGTAAATGCTCTGCTCTTCCTGATGGAAGTGAATCATTCCTGCTTTGCTTTATTTTTGTAGCAAGTTTATGGGTAACTGTAACTCTTGTACCTGTCTGCCTGTATAAGAGGTTAGACTACTCATTCAGTAATTTCTTCCTCAAGTTCATAACTTCTGGGCAAGCTGCAACACATTTTTCAGAAAGAGCTAACACATGTTATTGCTTGAAACGTCAACTTTGAATTCGTGCCATACTGTTTTATGTTGGAAGAAGACCACAATATTCTAGTCAACAAATGATGTAACGTGTTGTTACCTTTAGTATTTGTGGGGGTTTTTTCTGTGTTGGAATACTTTCCAATAGCCACTTCAGCAGATTTCTGGTCGTCTTCACCAGTATTTTCAGCATATTGAAAACTCTATTTGCACCAGGCAATAAAATCTTCACTCTACTAATCAGTTCTTCTTATTTAGGAACAAAATAAAGTCCATTCCAGCTTCTGAAATCAACCGTCAATCAAGATTTAAATAGTGTGATATCATGCTGAGAAGTACAAGTTTACTGTATTGATACGGATCTTTAGTATACTCTGGAGTTACCTCAGATTCACAAAGCAATTAGCCAATAATGTTAAGAAGTTATGGCTAATTTAACTAATGCTTAATGAAGCCTACTAAAGCTGTCAGAATTGATGAGCCTAGTGAGATTTTGTGCAAGAACACACATTAAAGTTAGGGTCCTCATCTCATTTTGGCAGATTAATCATTATCTTAAATGATAATGTTTCTTTCTAATGATATGAAAAAGATGTGTTTTCTTCTTTTTAAAATTTCTTAAAGGTTTAAGTATGTGTAGTAGCACATGGATTTTATGTCTAAGAAAATAGTCTCTGGTGGGCATCCATCCTTACAAAATAGGTAAGGTAGACATATATTTGAATGTCACAATTATTGGGGCAAGCAACACCTATGTGCTTTGTGGTCTTGGTATTCTTAAATTTCAGTAACTTCTGTCTCTGCTGCTATCTTTCATGAATATGCTGCTATGTTTCATTATTACATTTCATTGATTTCTTGAATGAATCATTTGGATTCCATGAAAAGATGAGCTATTCCAATAAAACTAAACAAAAAGGTATGGTAGAGGAAAGATTTACATCGCAAAGTATTAAAAGTTAAGAAAAATGGTGACATTCCTTACACACAGCAGCTTGGAAGTTGTATTCTAAAGGACAAACACCTTTCTGAATTGGCTTTATCTTTTATTCATGAAATGTTGTGTGCTTTTACAAGCTGTTATGCTTTTCCACACAGCTCATGTGACAGCATAGATTCCCTTCCTTCAGAAAGCTCAGCACCCCACTGTGTGTGGTTCACTTGCTTCCAGGCTTACAAATTCAGGCAATGCATCAGACACTAGAATAAGAGGTAAAAAAGCTTCCATAAAAAAAAAAAAATGCACATTCCACACTGCACATATACATGCACAGTCAGACACAAAGGAGATCTTCCCTAGAAGAAAGGCTTCCATCTAGTAGGTATATTTGATGAAATTATGAACCATCTGGTTTGAAATTTGGTGAAAATATGACACATTACTTCTGTGAAGGAAAAACCACACAATCCAACATTTCTTTTGACTTCGCTCGTAATATCAGTCTTCTGTTATTGGGACTCAGGATTATGGTGCTAGGGACAATTTATTTTATTTAGGAACAAAAATACCTAAGTGATTCTATGATTAACTGTGTACCTCAATGCCATGCAATGAGTTTATCAAAACCAGAAAACTATCATAGAAATACATGTGAGTTTCACAGAAAAAATATTCAAAAATTATTTTTATAATTTCCTTTTTTCATTTGGTATCTATATGGGTTGTGGAAACTTCTACTGATATTCAATCAAAGAAAAAGGGGTTTTCTTTCTTCACTGTATTAAATCAGATGTAACAGCAGGACACTGTTTCATGAAACCCAGGCTTCAAAACATATATGGTATATCCAGTTATGCTTTTTCTTCTTCATTTCTTTTTAATTTATTGACAGAGAGAGTACAAGACTTGTACCTTGTACTTGTACCTTGTTTATAAGACTTGTGGGAACCTTCTCAATCCTATTATACAAAAGTGAATGACCTCCCTCCCTTTCCTGAGAATAGTTAAAAAATTTATGCAATTAACTAATGGCACTGAAAGAATACAGAAAATAGACAGTACTAGTTGTTGAGCTCTAAATGAAACAAAATGGACTCAGATGAAAGCCTCATATAAAGCATTGTACTAACTTATCACATAAAAAGTAAACAACACTATTTTTGTACAACGGGACTATTATGAATTAGAAAACAGAGCTGGAATACTCTAAGCCAGTCATTGCTGAACAAAGGACATGCAAATAAAATAAGAAGCCTCAAAATAAATTTGACCAGTCATAGCAAGGACACAGCAGCATTGCAAGCACTTTTTTTCACCCCAAAAAGAAACGGCGGGACTTTGTGCTATAAAACTATCATACGCAAATTAAAAGGAGGTATTATATTAAGCAAATTTATTATTAGGGAAATTATTTTGCATAAGTTACTGGACAAAGGATACAATTTAAAAACACCCTTATTTCCTGTTCACAAACTATTTATAAACTATATAATGTGATCAGTGTGTTTCAGTGTTTATTATATTTAAAAAGTTTATGGAGTTCCTTTGTTTACTTGTGGCTTCCTGTAATTACACAGTTGACTCCTCCTGAGAAATTTTAGGAACTTTTTATTTGTGTTTTGCAACAGCCAATAATGTTTATATGAGCACTTTTCCAGTTAAGTAGAAATTTACACAAGTCACAGATATGCCAAAGATTGTAGACGCAGAGAGGGAGAAAGAGGGAGAGAGAAGATAACACAGAAAGTGTATGGAACAGAATAAGTGACAGCAGGAAATTAGTTTAATAGTTTTGTACTTAAAGAGGAATTCAGAACTGAAGTGTTGGGGTTAAATGAAAAACTTTCAGATATCTTGCCTCAGAACCGTGGACAAAAGAAAATTTTACATCAGTTTAGGCTGATATTTTTATAATAGTTGTTCTGGTCATCGTGCTTTAGTAAATAGTGAGATTCAGACAGGAAATATTTGGGTACCGGAAGATAATTGGAAACAATTTTCCGTTTTTTCTGATTAATATGAGGTTTATATTTCCCCTTGTCCCCCTCTCCCATTCTTATCACACATAAACAAATCTAGGATTTGTTTTATTATGCTCTCATTATAAAAAAAACGAGACTCATTGCATTTCTCCCTGAGTAATCATCAACGTGAACAAGATCTGTAGAATTTAGACTATAGCAGATATGGGAAAATTACATTTTAATATATTTTTAGCCTTTCTTCCAGATGACATTTGAAGGTAACAGATTCTGTATTTACTAGCAAATCAAACGTCCCTGTTTGAAAATTGAGTACTGGAAGATTTTAGGCGTTGTTATGTTTCTCAGAAAGAGAAATAAACCACAAGCCCCCCAAGATCATATGTATTTACTGAATACGGTTTCCTCAAAGCAAAACACCTTATCAGCTCCAAACTGAGGAAGGAGCAGAACTATTCCATTCTTCAGCCCTAGAAAACCTTCTTACTAACATTAAGTCGATGCAGAAAATGTCTTGGCTTATATTAGAAAGCAGAAGTTATCAAAAGGTAAACAAAGGGGATTTACTTGGCAGAGGAATGGAAAGGCTGCACAGACACACAAGATCAATGTTTGTCCTTAAAACTTTCACTTGTCTGCTATGTCTTTTTTTTTGTCTCTGATCATTATTGGTATCTTCTCAATACTTGTGATTTTAACTTTAGGCAAACGTGATAAACTGTTGTAAGCTTTATCTAAGCAAATTTAGAAAAGACTTTCTGTCACATCTGTACATGAACTCAGTATCATAATATTCAAGCTTACCAATCTATAGTTCAGCTTCCTGTAAAATCTTATGTGAAATGCCATCTGCAAAATTTTCCCAATCTATGTGATATGCTGTCTGTTAGCATTCATATAAATGCAATCAAAAATTGATTACACAGAAAGTGTTATATAAAAACTTCCTCGACTTACTCAAACTTACTCAGCCCCAGCAAAATAGAACTATTATTCTGATTAGAATTGTGCAATATTTGCTATTAGTACAAAACAAACAAATATGCAAACAAACATACATTGAAGTAATAGAAGAAATATTCGTGTGATGATTTGATTTTGGAGGAATACATATTTCTTAGGTGTCAACCTTGTAACAACCTCATATACACGTTATTACCTATAGACACCTTAGTAGTGCCAGTGATCATTTATTTTTATATATTTATTCTGTATGTGAGAAATATCTGCTACCTGAGAAACTTTACTTGTCACCTGGAACATTCAAACCTTTAACTGAATACCACTGATTTCAGACCAAAAAAAAAAAAAAAAAATAGAGAGGGAAACACTAGGTTTTAGGTATTGTATTTTAATAAATCTTTAATAGTGAAGATCTTGGTTTTTAACTAGAAAGATCATGATATATGTAATGCTATAGATAATATAATGTAGCGTAAGTAGTATAATCCTATGGAAAAATATAGGTAAAAAGGGAATTAAGAAGAAAATATGGAGACTTTTAGTTAAAAACCCTGAAAGCCCAGCTGACAGCTGTTTCAGTGATTTAGGAACAATTTCTAGAGAAGCTCTTCTATGAAGGGTTGAGAATATTTGTAAGAAAACAGGAAATAGTATTACACATTACAACTATATATTCCATCTTTGATTCATTTCACCTAGAAATTGAAACTACCTGTACCACATAGAGAAAAAACAACAAACAAGAGAAACTCTTTCTTTGTAATTATTTAAAATAAAAGTTTTACTGAGACCATTAATGCCATTTTGGAGCTTAAATGCCAAGAAAAAAATTAGGCTCATATTCCTGTTTGTTGAAGAGATATGACGATATTATTCTTTTTCTTCTTATTATTATTATTACTATTTCTACTATTATTACTATTATTATTGTTATTGAGTGTTTTTTCAGCAGCAATCGAGTTGGTCAACCTGCTTTCAAAATACTGGCATGTAGATAACTAGCATTTAAAAGTATGAATTATTTAGATGATATTCTAGGCATGCTCTAAAATTCTGATAAGAATCAAAGAAGTAGCATACTATAAATTCAGATGGTTTTGCACACCGACAAGAGAGATTCCAGCTGTGAAATAGGTACTGCTCTAGTAAAACAGGTATTTTCTCCAGTGCGAATCATTTTATGTAGTTTGACCTTCTCCTGCAACAGTGGATTCTTAACACAGACAGCCATTTACACTAATGGCTGGTGACTTAAAATCAAGATCAAGAGCACGCAGTGTATTCTTTTCCTTTCTTCAGATAAGAAATGGTCAAATACAGAGAAGCCAAACTCCTTTGTTTAGTGCAGTCAGTAGTTCACATTTGCTTTTTCTGTAATGGAAACCAAATTAATACATCACATATCTTTCCTTCTGATAATTATTGCATATGTTCAGAATGCTACCCTTGAATAACTTCCGTATTGAAAATACCAGTTGCAATCTGACAGCTTGTTTAACTAAACACAATTGGAGTTTGGCTGGAAATCTCATTTGTAAATGGCACTGTAATGAGAGATTTGCAGGGCAGCTTTTGGGTTATTTCATTTTAGGTTTAATTTTGAAACGACTGATTGAAGATGAGGATTTGCACGGTCCTTAATCACAACTAATGTGCTGAATAAAGACTTTTATTTCTCCTTTCCTACTTTACAAGTGACATGGAAGTATTATTTTTTTATGTTCATTTGGAGTAAAATCTGCATAAGTCACTGGTTCAGGAATACAAGTTTCGTATTTTCACTTACCTGATAGATTGTTTTCCAGTAGGCAAATAGAATATTTGCTTGCGTGAGAGCAGAAAAGAGTTATTTTATTATTATTATTATTTTTTAGGTCAAATTCAAAATAGTTAAATTAATTCAAAGATACTCCTTGGTTGCTCTGCTGTAGGAAAAAACCCACCCTATGACCACTTCTTTCTGTGCAGGCAACTCAACTCAGTGCCGCTGCTTTTATGTCTTACACTAAGCCGAGTTCTCTTTCACAAGACATTCTACCAAGGTCAATGGATTCTTGCAAGACAATATTACAATCTGTTCCCTTTATGACTCAGTCATGATAAACTGTTCCAGGAAAGTGTAAAAAGAAAAGACAGTACAAGAAGTCTTTGTGATCTCTGCTTCCCACTATGCTGTTCAAACACACTAGAACAATAATATTGAGTTAACTTGAGAAGGAAGAGGATTCCTGCACTTGGGCTACCTCTGCACTCCACGTGTCTGCAGGACCAAGAATTTAATAGTCTTCTTAGCACTGGACATCAATTTTGAGAGTTCAGCTACTTTAATGATACAGTCATCTTTTGACTATGGCACTTTAACACATGATTTTGCTTGTGGGGTTTTTTTCTCCCAGTTTCCGTCAGGCGTTCCCATACCGCAGATCTTTTTTACTGCTACCTCTGCAGATGGGTGAGAAACTTTGTTTTTCTTGCAACACTTGAAATATAAACTACCATATGAAGAAAAAATTTTGCTAATTTTGTTTGCAGTCAGCTATGACTTCAGAAAGGTAGATCTATTTTTACAAAATATGTTTGTAATATTTATAAATCTTATTTCCTACTTATGTATTTATTTATAATGGCCTGCTAGCTGATGATTAAAAAAAAAAAAGAAAGTGTAAACTTTGATCATTTTGGGCTAACAAATGCAGAAAGAAACCTGAAGAATACCTCTAGCAAGCACCGATTTTCTGGATATCTGTCACTAAGAAAATAAATGTTTTAATTTAATTGTGGGTAGTTTACTGCCAGATGAAGCAGGTAAAATCAAATTTTAACATAAATATCAATTGACCTTCTTTTGATTTTTTATCTTTTTTTTTACGCTATGAGCCAACATAGCCAACGAGACTTTGGGAAGACCTTCAACAAAATTCAGACATACCAGTGCAATCAACGTCCCTACTTCTAATGAGTCAAATTCCCTTCCATGAGCAGAGTCGTACAAGGACTTTAACTACTTTTCCTCTGTGTACCGATTGTCGCGTACAGGCTGCTGAGAGCAGCGTGGGAGCCCTCCTTGGGTCGCAGGATGCTTATCCAGGAGGACTAGAGCCCCACTGTGAGAGCAGCCAGCTGGCACCACCAGCCGCAGCAGGGCCTGCCGCCGCAGCCCACGTGGCTCCGCGCTCTTCCCAGCCCCTGGAATTAATTCCACCGTGGATTACATGGAAGACGAGGCACTAAGAACCACATCTCTGGAAATCGGGGAAGACTAGTTAATACTAAGAAAGTGTTTGACAGATGGTCCTGGGTCATATTAAAGGCATATTTAGATCTACTTTATAAATCACAAATAGCTAATATGTGATTTACTGTCGGATCAGGAGCAGGAGAGTGTCACAGAACCCCAAAAGTCGATACATTGCTTGGTCGTCGCCTGTAAGTATCCCACATAAATTTTTCTAGATGGTCCGTAGCCATTTGTGCCCCATGATACTGACACGCTTTCTACTAATAATTCATTACATTCTTATAAGCTTCGTATAATGGAAATACAGTAGAAGGTATAACTGAAATTTAGAAAGAAGAAAATCAATAAGCACTTTAGCCATTTTAAAACATTTTAAAAGTGGGACTGTAAAGACATTGCAAGTTTAACTTTAAATCTCTTGACCAGAAATTCACTTATTTTGTGTACTTGTAAATGTCTTATTTTAGTTTAGTCTAAATAGGAAAATGCACTATATCCCTGTTACGTACAGTTGACCAAATACTCAATGCTCTAATTCTTTTTTTGAAAAGCATTATTGAAAAGTAAAATAAGAATATCACCAGAGTAATATACTGTTTTCTTCCAGTCAGGTAAAGGATTAAGTGCATAAAATTGATTTCAACTCACCTATAGTGAATGACTCCATGAATGTAATACATTTACATACATCCAAAATATAATATCAGCAGTTAGGAAACATTTAGTAAATACAGATTCTTTTATTGCATACCTATGTAAAATATGAACTAAGTTCCTTAAACAATTTCCATCAACAGTGAAGTTTCAAAAAAGGCTTAAAATGTTAATGTAACTCCTTTATTCAAAATTCTGCTACTTGGGATCTTAAGTAATAACTAAAGTCCCAACCTAAAGGTTCGGGTTAAAAAGTTATATTTAACAGCGTAAGCTACAGAGGAGAGAGCTAAGTACACAGTAGAACTGGAAAAGATTTCATCTTATTTTGACTTCTGATCTGGAACAGGTAACCTGTGAGATCAGCTTGTCCCCTCAGGGAAAGTGAAGATTCACATTATGGTTCTTTATGTGGTCCTCGTCCCCATATTATGCAGGTACTTCATCTGAAAAAAGGTCAAAGCTTTCGTTTGCCTAGACAAGTAAAAGTTTTTAGTGTATGTCTCAAGCGCAGAAATAATGTCACAATCTCAGAGGCCAAATATGGCATTTTTCCACCCGCTAGAAAAATGTCTTTAAAAAGTATGGCTTTTTGAAACAGAATTTAACGGTAACCCTTTGTTCCTTATTAAAATGGCAAGATGCTAAATTCCCTTTATTTAAAAGAATGCAGAAAGACAGTATTATCGTTCGCTACTGAATACTTTGTTTAAATTTCACTTATCTTCTGATCGATGTTCCCAGCACTGCTGTCACTATAAGAAAGGAAATACCACCCTTTTAAGAGGAAAATATTCTCCCATTTTCCTTACAACCTGCACAGGAATGAATTTCACACAGAATAAGCAGAGACTTTGAACTGAAAAACTTCTTATTTCATCATCTATTTAAAATCTTGCTTTTCTTTATTGAGAAATTATTGGCCAATGTATTTTTCTTGATTTAGACAATTACATTTTTAAACTGAGGGTCTTTGATACAGTTCTCTGTATGGAATATATATTTCTATGTCTCAGCTCACAGCTGCAAAGCTTTGCATTTCCTTTTTCTCTATATACACTTTAAGAAAAGTAATTTAAGTAATTAAGTAATCCATTTTGATTCTTAACTGTTTCACTCAAACCCAAAGCTAACAGCATCTTAAAGCTCAAAATTCTTGGAAAGCATTTTAATCAATCACATTCGTTCTCAATCTGTGTGGCTTGGTGCATCCTATTAGTTAGCACTGTAATGGATAAGAACCATCCATACTTAGCGTGTTTGCAATACAAACGACCAAAACCAAAGGGCTCACAAAATATGACAAGTGGTTTTAAGAGGTGTCAAATCCATACCTCTTCATCTGCTTGAGTGATTTTTGATGGATCAACAAGTTCTTAAAAATTTATAGTGAGGGAAAGTCCATAATACATTTATTCTATTACGGGTTTTAAAAATAGCTTATGTTTTTCCTAGTCTTTAACTGAAGTCTCATGTGATGCAATTTATATCCATTACTTCCAGGGCACTCCACTGTGGGCATGCAAACCAGTTTATTTTAACTTTGGTCTTTGCAACTTTATTTTAGTGTATTTGAAGAAGGCTATAAGTTCCCCCTGCCAAAGTAAACAATCCAAATGTTTTCAGACTGTTCTTGTAAATCACATTTTTCTACCCTGACTCTTCCCAGCTCATCCACACATTAGAGACAGAGCATACACTATAATTTAACATGTTCAGGTAGAGAAGAGACATTACCTTTACAAACACCACATAATTGTACATCCCAACATAATATTTGTCTTTTTCAGAACAGCAGGCTAGTTCAACAGTAGTTCACTATAGTTTGTTTCATAATCCCAAAATACTACTTTGGAGAACTGCAGCCTGCGCTCACACGGTTCTTCCAGTTTGTGAAATCATTTGTTCTCATCTAAGTGTAGATTTAGGTCTTTGACTTCACTGAACATTGTTCCTTTTTTTCATACCAGTCTTCCAGTTTCTCAAAATGATTGGAATTCTAATCCAGTCCTCCTGCAATTGCAGTTTCCCCAAATCTGGGGCTGTATACAGATGTAATTAATATTAAGTTCTGTTCCAACAGCCGACTTACTCCCAAGAGTACCGAATAGCTTAGAATAGTACTAGATAGAACCCAGGGGAAGAGAAACTCGGTACGTACTTCCAGTTTGAAAGGGATCTATTGACAACACTTTCTGAGTACAGTTCTGCGTCCATCGACTCTAGATTAGTTACGTAATTTGTCCAGGATTCACTCTGGGAAATTCTTAAGGTGCTATGATATCAGTCAAATTAACAATAAAGGTTTCTTCATCCTTGGGCAGTCTAACCTATTTTTTTTTCATCTCTGTGTATTTTCTCTTCCTGTCTGATGGGTTGTGGTTTAGGTTTTGAAATTATGTAGTCCTGAAGTGAAGCAATTTCTTATTCGTATGTGGTGTAAGAGTATGAATATATTCCTTTGGTCATATGGACCTTTTCTTGTGTGTGACATATCTATATTTCTATGGATTAAATATGATCTCTTTTATAAACTTTTTGGCAAAATTAAAAAATGTCTATAACTTTTAAAAAATATTCCACTACACTAGAATTATTACACTTTCAGTATTTTAAGTAATGAGAAATAAAGCACACACTTGCATATTCCTCTCACCCCACTACAGGAAATTATATAAATGACAAAGTAACCTCACTGAATTAGGAACACAAGTCCTAAGAAAAGAAGAATCTTAGGGATCATTTTAGCAACCAAAGGGTTGGGGAAAAAAAGAGTAATAAATAATTATCTAACATAAAGTGAATTATAGAGTAGCATTCTGTAACTGAAATATCATGTCAGAGTGCTAAGTCTGAGTTCTACTTGCAAAGTATTCATCATGGCAAAGAAACTATCTAAAGCAAATAGCAAATATTTATAATATTGTGTATTTCACAGTGGTACAGTGCAAAATTAAAGTTGCAAAACTTTAATTATCATCAAATTTAAATGAAAAAAATTTGAAGAAAAACCAAGAACACGTACTACCATATCTTTTTATTTTCCTTTCTTTTCTTTTCTCTTCTTCTCTTTTCTTCTCACTAGAATTTTAATTTCCACACTATTTTGCTCAAACAAGAAAATAATCACACTTTTTGTGAGGAAAAACAATTATTTGAAAATGCCTTGAAGTCTAATTTAGAAAACCAGCAGACTCAAATCTATATACTATGTAAATTACAGTATACTCTCACTGCACACATCCAAAATATCAGGAAGGAAAGTTTCAAAGGAAATGTGTTCTGTCAATAGATGCAGCAGATCTGAGAGGAAACATGAGAAAGGAAAGACAGCAGCAGGAGGATCTTCTTATGTTGGTGACCACGGGTCAACAGCCCTAGTCCAGCCCATCTGCTTTGCCAGGAGCACTTCACGCTGTGTCATTACATCCTACACTCGGTGCAACCATCAGACAGCTTAGTGATTGTCGCAGCTCAATTCATGAACTGAAACGGGCAGATGTTCTCCATTTATTCTCTGTCTTTTTTCCTGGTTTTGCACTTTTATATATTTTCCATTTTCAATAAATGGTCTTGATTGCAAAGTATCTTACCCCGTGAAACAGAAAAACAGAAGAGCAGAGTTAAAAAATATTTCTACAGCTTTGAACCGTTTTGAGCAGCCTTTCAATCACACAAGCCAGTATTAAAGTAGGGGACACGTGCCAATTGCAACACCGTTGAGCAGCATGGCTAACATTGCTGGCAGTGTTCAAGGTCGGGTTGGATGGGGCTTTGAGCAACCTGGTGTAGGGAAAGATGTCCCTGCCCATGGCAGGGGGGTGGACTAGGTGATCGTTGGAGAACTCTTCTAACTCAAACCATTCTATGATTCTATGGCTCTATGATTTTAATATGACACATCCTCACGTGCAGCTGTGCATGAATCACGACAGACTTTTGGAGACTCCCTTCATGCGTACTTCCATCTAACACTTCAGTGCTCAAGAGATCTCATTTCTGTTGGTTGCCCGTGCCAAAACTGCTGATAACAGCTATTGCGCGGTCACCCACTAAGATGCACAACTGCAGCATCCGAAATCCACATTTAACTTTTTGAACATTTTGCTGGAAGTAAGCTTACATCTTACCATAGCAGCAGTGAGTGTACTGGCATCTAAAAGATTTTGGAGACAGAGTCTCGTGTCTGCTCCCTGTCTCCACAGTCTGCTGTGACTCTGTGTATTCTAAATTAATTAAAAATAATCTTCTGACAATATCTTCATGGTCAGGGTATGGTTTCCTCTACTGTGGGGGACTGCTAGAATCCTAAAGAAACTTTGTGATGGTGACTGAAGAAGAAAGTGAAATTCAACCGTCTTACCCTTGGAACTATCTACCCAACGTACACGTGTAAGAACCAATGTTTTGCCCCTAATACTATTTTAGCTCAGAGGGACTCTAATCATCATCTTAGAAATTCAATCACCTACTGTGTTCAGTGACGAATGTGTACTATACATTCCTAACAATATAATCCACCTCAGCTTCTTGTACCTCAGCTGCCAAAATGGTAGTCTTCCTTTTGAATTCTTTGCTCTAACTTGTGAAAACTCCTTGTTCTTAAAATGAATGTGATTATTTCCATAGGAATTACAAGCCTATGTGTGTCAAAGTTAGAATTTTGGAAGTCAGCCTTCACTGGGTGAAAGGAGATTTAAGGGAAACTAGTTCATTTTGCAAGTACTTTGTACAGGGACGCTCCCCAGCCAGTTTGCTGAGTTCTAGACTGAGGTTCTGCAGCCACAGAAAGGAGAGCAGAAACTGCTGACAGTTTTTGATAGAACACAGTAATCAGATTAGAGAATTGTCATATTGATTGATGGATGTCATTTTTTAATCACAACAGAATGTGGTTTTACTTATCCTGAAACTATCTGTAAACGGAGGCCCATTTAAACAGACAGGCTTTTGTCTGTTTTGTCTGTTACAACCCCAGGAGATGCCCAAGTTGTAGGGTCCTCACTGGAACTGTTATTTACTCTCCTTACAGCTGTCACAAGTTGCACAAAAACCTATTTTTTCCTTCCTATAATACTAAATATCCTCAGAGTTAAAAAAAAAAACCAAAAGACAAAGCAAAACAAAACAAAACAAAACAGCCAACCCAGGTGTGACACCTCCCGGGTGCCTGTTACGTTGACAATGTCTGTTATTTTATCTGAACACAATTTGGGTCAGGACTTTGAACTTTTCTGCAGTTAGCACACCCATTACCGATACTATACCTTTTTTATACCCATCGCTTACCAAATTACATATTCTAAAGAGAAAATCCTCCGTGACTGCAGATATAGAACTTGGTTGAAAACACAGAAGTGAGTGCTGAGCCTCAGGGACAAAGAATTACTCTCCAGATGTTTAGTCCGGGATCTTCCGTCTCTGATCCAAATAACATGTATTTACTATATCTAGGTGATATGACTCACCAATAGAGCTGTTACCCTACAATACCCCACAGTTAGGTGATTGAAGCAGAGTAGGAAAGTTTGGCATTCAAAGAAAAATATTATATGAATGAAGAAATTATTTACAAATGAACTTTTGGTTCATGAAGCTGAAATGTTTTTCAGGACTAACAGAAGAACTAGGACAATTAGATACCTCTTCTAGAAGAGTGAAATTTGGAATTATACTGTTGCATAGAATAATGAAAAGATTGTGATTTATGTTCAATCATAAAACTTTGTTGTTGTTGTTATTATGCATATCTACGCATGTTTATGTTAAAAATGCGCCTGTTTAAAATGTCAAACAAAGCTTACATGAATGATCCTAATTCTGGCCTTGAACAGTTAGAACAACTTTTGCAGAAAATGGATCTGCTGAAAGTGAAAACGGTATCACTGTGATACGTCAAGAAAGTAGCTTCCTGTCTCTATATAATTCAACTGTATAACAGTTTTCTATTTTTCCTTCTTTTGTTTTTCTCTCTCTCCCCACCCCCAGGTTTGCGGATGGCACGGTCATCTTTGTACTCTACATGCTCTTCAAGCAGAGTTTGTCGCTCAAAAAATATGGAAGCCATAAGAGGGAATCAGTTAATCTGAAGCTGTGCTATCTCTCTCGCACCGAGGAGAGTCTCCTGGGGACGAATCGGCCGCGTGCAATTCTCCGCACCCGTGCAGAGTGAGATGCTATCCCTGTCTCCTGAATAAGAAACAAAGCTTTTGTGATGATTGGAGACAGTCGCAAATCAAATACATGCTTGTCAGTATATTCTGAGTAAACTGTAAGACCATGGTTGATCTCGTCAAAAAAAGGAGATCCATCTACTCATTTGGCAAACCTGAACATTGTCCTAATTTCAAGGTTAGTTTCCTCTTTCAACCATTAATTGTACGGTTGCAATTTTTATTCTTACTGAGCTTTTTCATGTTACCTGCCTCTTAGCTAACGTGATATTATCCCTATATCAACAGCAATTTCATTTTTATTCTTTGCCATAGTCTTTGCTGGATCATTTACACTTCAGATATGTTCTTTTTATTACAGTTTCTACAGTTTTGGAATGGATGTCTGACCCTCTTCCACAGAGTGGCAAATGTCAGGATCTTTAGCTGTTTGCTGTTTCCAATTTACTGTTTGGCTTTTGATGTGGTACATATTTTATGGACATTGCCCTCTTGGCTTGTCCCTGAATAAAATTCTTCATATCTTAAGTCACAGTTTCCATAGACACTGCAATTTCAACACCATTTTTAGATGGCAAGTGTGCTTTAGTCAGAAGCTTCTTTAGTAGACTTTGAGTATGGTCTTTACATACTGATCTGTCTTTCAGGGCTCTGTTCAATCCATCTGCAAACTGACAATAAACTGAGTTTTCCTTTTTCTTTTCCTCCTTTACCTTTTCCTTTTCCTTTTCCTTTTGCTCCTTTTCCTTTTTCCTTTTTTCTTTTTCTTTTTTTTTCTTCTGCATGGAAAAGAATAATTTTGTGTTCACAGTGATCCTCTTAAAAAAGTCAGAACCTTTTACTATAAGTTTTTCTTATGATAAGCACTACTACAGTATTCATGGTTTTTGTACTAGTGTTGTGTGTCTTGTTTTCTGTGAGGCTCCTGATGCACATAGTGACCTATTTTACTTGTTACCATTGCTATCAGTAGAAGTGGAATTTATTTATATTTTGCTGTATTGCTAACTCAGAAGTACTGCTCCAGTGTCTTCAGTGTAAGGAATGCAGGTTAATCCCCAAACGTATTGTCAAGAACATCCATATTTCCTGAACTGAATAAAGTGTCTGGCTGTTTGTCTGGAGAGCAAACTGGTCTGAAACAATCTAAGTCTGGCCTAGAAACATTAATGTAGTCCTGGAGTCCTAATAGTACAGTCTATTTTCCATTACCATTCAGAACCAATTGCCTTGCAGAACTATCTCCTGAAAGAAAAGTGAAATTCTAAAGCTACGCAACAAAAATCTTAGTCTATTTTTATGGTACTCAGCAGAATATAAAACAAGAGTAGGAGGCTTGTTAGTTGGATTAATGCCCAGAAACATGCACTGTTTAATGGGTGGATTATTGTAGAAAAAACAATTTCTACACTGTAGAACAATGGGGGTTTATTCTTTAGATTATTTTCTTGCAAAAATGCGTGTACAAGTCCTTGTAAATGTAGCAGATTAAAATTTTTTATATTCACTGATATGGCAAATATGAATCCTTTGAAGGAAATATATATTTCACCTTTACTTTTTCTGTTTATCAAGCTATTGTCTTCTTTTTTTTTTTTCCTTACTCAAATTCAACATGTAACCTCTAACTTGGCTTGTAGTTGCCAGAAGTGATAATCAAATGACAAGATGGTACGACTAGCTGTAAAATAGCAAACATTTCAAAACTCACTAGCTTTTATACACCTATATGTGACTAACCTAGATAAAATGTTAAAAGGAGAAAGATTTAAAATAAACAGAGTAAGAATGAGGAAATTACATGCTCTAATTGAAGCGTTGTATGAAAGCATAACGCTTTAGGCTGGACAGAAAGGGCAATAAAGTAATGTAAAGTAAGTGCACCTTTGACTACCTCTTCCTTCTTTCTTTGTTCATATTTTCTTTAACTGTGCAGCAAGCATTGGCAGTTGCCCTAGTCTAAAGTAGTCCTTGAATAAAGAACAGTATTAGGTCGAACTAGAACTACAAGTTAGATATATTATTTCAGACAATGATACTTTTTTCTGGGAAGAGAAGCTCTATTTTCTTCAGAAATGTCTTGCAACTAAGTGCTGAATTCACAGAATAATTTTATCTGAAAAAAAAAGAAAAAAGAGAAAAGGAAAAAAAAAAAAAAGGCAGTCAGGTTAAAGCTGAAAATAATGACCAGAAAAGAAAAGCCTGTACTTTCATCCAGCAGGTCAGGAGTTAAAACCTACACACCGAAGGTAAAGGCCCTACCTTTAATTCTCTCTCCTTTCTGAGAAGAAATGACTCGCCATGAGCGTAGCTTCTACCTTTGACTAGACAGAAATCCTGAGTCCCACGCAGACACGGCTTCTCTGTGCGTAAGACAGCAGTGCGGCAAATGGAAGACTATTGCCTCTCCCTCCAGCTCGGAACATCGCCCTAAAGAAACCTGAAGGCATAACGTACTGTAACTACATAAGCATTTGGTCAGTGTCGAGCAATATCAACTAGGGGACGTAGATTTATCTTCCTCAGCGGAGTAACTTCACCGTTCGGGGGTTAGTGAGGTCAGACAGCCAAAACTCGAGCAAAGAAAGTTCCGTTGTTCATTGCAATATCGTAATCAAAAGCATACAGCACCTAAAATTTAATCAGTTTTATTGCTCTAATGCTGAGTTTTGTACTTTTGTGCACCTGCAGTCCCCATAAAATACATGCAGAAAATTACTGCCGTTATTGGTGTCCTGCCACGGTCTAAGGCAAGACACAGGGAAGGGAAGGTCCTGGGTCGGAATAACAGTTGGGAGAGCCGGGTCAGCTCAGCCAGCTACCGGCCAGATCTGGTGTGTAGCGAAGAGGACACGGGACTAATCTGAATTCTTGCCTTCCCTAGAGGTTACTTCAACTTTAGGAGAGGTGTCTCGGAGCCTACAGATACTTCTCCCGCTCTGTACCAGAACTCCAAGTGCAATTCTAGCCATTAAATGCAAACTTCCATGTTTAAAAGCAAAGCACACACTGAAAAATTTCCAGAACCTTATGACACGGGAATGACGGTTTTCAGGATCGAGTAAGTAAAACCTAAATCCTTCACTGGCATTTTAACAGACCACTAGCTATCATCTTTTAATGATTTATTTCATCCAGAACTCTTTTTAAAGGTACTTTCCTGAAACCAGAAAAATAAGCTAAGGATTTAGAGTCTAAGGAGCTGTAAGAATGACTTTTTTTGTATGCTTTATAAACTTTTAAATAAAATTTGGGGGAAAAAAGCTTCCTTAAAATGAGAAACATTTGCTTTATATCACATTTAAACTTAGGAGGTATTGCAAAGATGAGTTGTACGGAATGGGGCTGCAAGTTATATAGCACATACATCCTTAGGAAACTAAATGTTTCACAATTCTATCCTCATACTGTTAACCACTTTGATATATATAATTTGTGTAACTATTTTCACCATATATATACACTTTATTTCTAAGGCGCGGAGCTGGCTTATGCAACAGATTATGCAGGGCAGCCCATGTACATCTTTTACCTCCCCAGGGTGCCCACTCGCTGCTGTGGGCGTGACACGAAACCTCTGACTTTTCTGAACATTCTTACACCTCTCCTCTGCATAAATGATTATGATTAGCAATCACTAAGAATGTCTTACTAATATCAGCTAAATAGGTTTGGTTATTTTTCACATTTTATACATTTTTATTCTTTCAAATTATTTCCCGGTCATCTCTAACCACGACCTTTGAAAATTTCTGCTACCCATACAAAATAAAACATTGTTATTCTTGCACTTTGTTTCAACACACCTTATACTGCTTCCTTAAGAAAAACTTCCTAAACAACTCTCTTTGTTCTTTCATGATAATTCTTCAAAGATATAAAATAATTTAATTCTATTTTCCACTTAGGGATAAGCAATTATTATTTTTCATATTCACCTGGGTTTTTAACAGTCTGTTTTCCTGTAGAATATGAAGACAAATCATGAACAATTAAGGATCAGTTATGAAATCCTTGCAGGAAAACTTCACATGTAGGTTTTGAATTTAAACATAAGTAATCGGTTTTCTGTGATCCTTTGACTTTGCCCTCTAAAATGTTTCCACTTGACAGTGGACAAAGTTCTAATGGATGATAGGAAAGGGATGTGGAAAAGATGCAGTTAGCAGCAGCACCATAGCTACCTAGTGATGACATGTATCTAAATTCTAGCATTTGTGCTAGCAAAATACAGTTGCAGCTGCAGAAATCGGTAGCGAGTAATTTTTTTTTACAAATGAGAAAAATGTTATTTTAATTCAGAAAATAAAATGAAATGGTAGACTCTCTTTATGAGCCACTAACTTGTAATGGCAACCTCTTCGTAGGAGTCGTCGTTCAGAAAGAATTCCACCTCCGAATCACCGTCACCTGCACCCGACGCACCACGCGGTCGGCTTCCAGACTACAAAAGCGGAGTTCCTTTTGGATGAAAATAACATGGGGGATTGATTCCAGGGGATTACCTAATGGAGACCAGCTGCTGAAACCATTCATTTCAGAGCACCCAAACCAGACAGCATTTAAAGTAAGTCTCAAACATGGATAATGTAGATACCAGCTCCCCAGTACCTGCTGGTTTGCTATACGAACTGGCTTCTGTTGTGCTTGCTGATGCAGACGGCATCACACAAAAGCACATTCTATAGATTTCAGTAGATGTTCTTGTCTCTCAAATTGATTTTTAACTCTAGTTAATTATGGGTTCTCCTTTTTAATTATCTTATTAAGTAATTCTGCTTCATCTGCAGTTTGTTGTTAGTCATGGTATTATAAACACTTTAAGATGATTGCCTTAAAATGTCTTTTATGTGTGTGTAAAGTATTATGTATAACAATGGTGCCATATGAATAACAAATATACCTGCTAATTTATTCACTCTTTCATCTCAGATTAAAATTAACCATTTTCTCTCAAATGTATGAAATACAGGAGATAATTAAAATGTTTAAGACACTGTGACAGTGCTCAGTTTTAAAATAAGAATGAGAAATATGTTTTTATTATGTCAAGATATCCCATCATATAGAAACTGTCAGCATTTCAGTTTAGAGAAGGAAGTACAAATGTTGAAGCTCCCTCTGGCACAAATATTCAGAAACAAAATACTAACGGGGGATAAAAAAAAAAACAAACCACCAAACATTCTGTTCGAATACTAAGGTCTTCCATTTTGATAAAGTGTTTCGCCAAGCTTTAATATGGTCATAACTTTATAATATCAATATTAATTAAACTATATATCTGCATAGTTTGTATAAGTGAAGAGTATTAAATGCCATAACCATCCTATTGGCATATAACATTCAACAATAAATTAAAAAGAAGCCCGGCAGCTCCAGGGGGGGGGAACATGGGAGCAGCCGGCACCCGGCCAGGCACCACGACGGAGGGGTGGAATGGGGGGACGTCTCCTCCGGCTTGACGTGGGGCCATGGGGGTCCCTGCCCACCCCAGCGCCGGAGCGGGGAGCGGGCAGGAGGACACGCTCAGGCTCACGTCCCCGCAGGGGGGGTTTGCACGTGGGGGACC